>JAFEMH010004216.1:155000-221342 GCA_022495995.1 Adenophora triphylla var. japonica | reverse complement strand
ATCCGAACGCTCATCTTTCAAACTAAAAGCTGCTATTTGACATTCAAAATCATTTAATACGTTTTTTCCCGTAAAATCGTTAACAATGAATCGCCCGGTTCAAAACCAAAAGTTCGTCATTCGAACTCCTTTTCTAACTCAAATCGACGTTTGCCACGCAAACGCTCATTTCCGTCTCAAAACCGACGTTTGTCATTCAAACAATCGCTTTTTCAAAATGTCACCTAATCAACGTTTGACATTCAAACCAAGATTAAGCTTGTCATTCAAGCCCCCTTTTCAAAAACACACACACACACACACGATTTCGAGAAAGGTAGAAAGACTCGTCATACGAGGCGTTTCGGGTGATCTCAATATACTCTTCCCGAAACGTAACGTGACCTCCGAACCTAACAATCTCTGGTACTAAAAAAGCTTTTTACTCGTTTTTGCTACCAATAAAAATGACCCCCGTTTTCAAAGCCTTTTCCTAAGTTTTTGCTACCAATAAAAACGACACAATTTTCACAAAAGCCGTTTCTCAACGTTTGGGCTCAAAATACAAAAACCGCGTGGCGACTCCTCATTTTTTCCTTCCCATGAAGCGAGGTCTCAGACACCAACCCTCCGCGAAAGACAACCGCGTTTCGCGCCGCCCGCGCGAAATCCCAGGTAATTTCACCTAGCCATCCTGTCAATGCCATGCAGAGTCTCACCCAGAATCAGTGGGACAATATCTCTTCCAGCCCTGCAATCTCTGACCATGTCCAAAAGGCCACTATGGTAGACCCCGAAGGACTCGACAGTGAACAGAAAAGAGAACACGCAGAGGATAAAGGCATCCATAGCCACTGTGGTCGCAGCCGTATCTGGAAACCCAAACCTACTCGGGATATCAGAGATGTCGATCCTGTCAGGGCCTATCAACATCCCCTCGGCTTCTTCCAGAGAAATTCGCATAAAAGATGCCAACTTTACGGTCACCGGCACGTCCCCGGTCAGAGGAATCGAAACGGCTTCAATTTTTGGACCCCCAATCAATGCCCGAAAGTCTTCAAAGGTTGGGACAATTTCATTGTAAGAAAAGCAGTAAACGTGTCACCGGACGTCCCAAAACCTTGCTGCTGCTCTCAAAAGGTCCCAATTGGGCGGGAGATCCTTCAAATGCCATAAAGACTTGATCTTGAAGGTGGTATCAAACAACCCCTTATTAGATTGAAAGTTGTGCCTCATCCAAGATTGAAGATCGGACAGAAAACGGTATCTTTTCCCCTTTTGCAATCTGACTGGTTTCTCCATTGGCTGTGATCGAAGTTGATAATTTTTGGTCAAAAATATGCTCTGGGATCAGTTGGGACAAGTCTAGGGTGAAAATGAAATGAAAAGTCCTTTCCTTGATTTTATTTGAAAAAAAAATCAGTTCAGACAAGGGTTCCAGCCGCACGGCTTCTTTTGCTCAGGACCTGGCCGGACGGCTTCTTTAGCTTTCTGCAGAAAAAAATCCGCAGCACCTTTGGCTGCTGCCCAAGGGAGTTCTCACCCCTCTTTCTCAACAAAACCTGCACAAAAACATGTCCAAACACCATCCATACAATCACATATCATCACAAACCATTTTTGCCCAGCTTCCGCCCCATTTCCGAGCAAAAAAGCTGCCCCGAGACTCAAGTAATGTGCAAAACCATAAAGCATAAATAAGAAAAACAAATAAAAGATCATTACATTGTCTTCGCCTCCTTGGCGCCCAAATAAAACAAAAAATAAACAAATTGTGCATAATTGTTCATTGTTTTCCTCTCTCTTCCTCCAAGTTCAACCTAAGAAAATCCTAAGCCTCCGACTCATCGTCGCCACTGCTTAGTTCATAGAACTCAGCATCCCTCATCAAATCTTCATTGTCACTCACATCAGACAGATTGACGGTCATGTGCTCATACTCCACCAGCTACTCTAAGATGTCCGTGTTAGGCCCCTGTCCCCGAGGCACGACGCTGGTGGATGAGGTCTGATATTCTGAGGCTGATGAGGTAGAGGTTGTGCTCCCAACGTGCCTCCTCTTGCGCACGGGCTCCTGCACATTCGCCTGTAAGTACCCAAATCTGGCTCATGCCTTCCGGTTAAATTTCCCGGCAATTTCGGTAAGTTTTTCGGTAATTCCCCAGACCTTCCTAGTGTTCCGGAAATATTCCGGAATAGTTCCAAATTAATTAAAGGCTGAAGAGGAGCCTTCCTAATTAAGAAACACGTTTTTCTTAATTAAGAAGAAGTTTCTAGAATTTGCCACCTTGCATGGTTCTAGAAATGCTGAGTCACAATGGATAATGCCGCACGGCTGCATTAGCTTGAGGTCCCTAGCCGCACGACCTCATTAGCCTTATCCAGACTGCCTATAAATAGAGCCCTCCTCTACCCATTTTAAGAATCCACAAGAGGCATCAATTACTCATATTACGAAGAAATACTCCCAAGAAGCTGCTGGAGGTCCAAGAAGGTGAAGAAGAAGGCCAAGAAGCTACCTCCCTCCTCCTTGAAGATCCAAGATCAACCTCTCCTCCTAGCTCCATCCAAAGAAGAAGGAAGCCATTGGTAACTTCGCACTCCCTAACCTTGCATCCTAATTGCTTTATAAATTGCTCATTGCATTGCCTTTATATTGCTTGGGACTTGGTAGATTAAAGATCATATCTTTATATTCCCCCTTCCCCTTTTGCATGCATTAGACATCATTTGTCATAAAAAATGTAGTCTTTCCCTATAAAGGTGCATCCTTTGCACCTAAAACCCCCATTTTCCAATAAAAATGTCATCTTTATGCATCCTTTGCATATAAAAATCAAATCTTTTCAATCAAAATGCATCCTTTGCATTCAAAATCCCTTTTCCAAGCATCATTTGCTTTAAAGATCATGTCTTTACCATAAACTAGCATCATATGCTTTTCAAAATGCAATCTTTATGCATCATTTGCATAATGAATGCCAATTTCTTCATAAAATGCATCATTTGCATAAAAATCATATCTTTATGCATCATTTGCAATAAAGATCATTTCTTTGAATCAAATGCATCATTTGCAACCCAAAAATGTCATCTTTTCATTAAAAATGTCATTTTTACATTAGTAACCTTGAAACGGACCAATGTAAAAGATCCTATCTTTACATCGTTCCTTCCATAAAGGTTTCATAATCTCTTTAGAAAAGGGACACCTTTGAACCCTATATCTCCGATTATCACTTAAGATGAGTATGAAGCATCTATACGAGCTCGACCATCTTAAAGTGTAGGATTGATGGGCTAAGGACCCTCCTTTTCTAAAGAACCTCATCTTTGACTACAAAGAGAGTCATTCTCTCGATCACACAAGTCCCAAGGTCCAAAAAATGCGATGATCACAAGTCCAAGATGAGGGCGGGATCATAATCCCGAATACATAAAATCCAAGAAATCCCGAGCGACAACCAACAAATGGTTTGTACGTCCGGAAGACGACTTGGGACATTCCCTCCTTATCATCAAACACATGCACACAAGAAAGCACGCAAGCAAGCACGATTAATGGGATCTTGGGAGACTTGCTCCGGCAAGGCACCTTGGGTGAACGACGATCCGTTCTTCCCAAGGGGTAACTTAACCTCCGAACCCATAAAACCTTTTTTTCAAAGTTTTGAGGTAATCAAAATGGCGTGGCGACTCCGTTTTTCAAATTAAACCGGATGTCTTCAAACTAGCGTGAATCCAACAAACACAAAAATTTTGGGCACACATTCACAGTTTGGCGACTCCGCTGGGGAGATCCCAAAGGAGAAAAGCTTTTATTTTCAAAACAAAAATCGATACTCGGTATATAGGTGGAAACCACTTACCCTTCCTGTACACTCCCTGACGTGGGAGTTGGGATAACCGGTGGTTTAACAATCCCACGTACCAGTATCCCTTTTCGAAAATTTTTTTTTGAAAAAATAAAAGAAAGCTTTTCCCTTTGAGCGGGTTAGACTCCCGTCGCCGATTTCATTAATCATGCTTGCTTTCTTTACCATGCATTGCATCATTTGCATCTTGGAATCTGTGCATACTTTGAACGGGAAACAACCCGAAAAATAGCAAAAGGAGTGGAACCTGGAAAATTGATCCATGCAGTCGTACGGCTCAATCCTCCTTAGATTCTGACCGAGCGACCTCAGTGGCAATTCCACCAGGAAAAGTTGAGGTTAATCTGACAGTCCTAGCAGCTTGGGGCTACTCAGATCCATGACTGACTGGGGCTCCCAGAAAATTTACGTGCTTATGTGTTGCATTTTCCCCATCCCGAAAATCATTCCTTTAAAACACATTTCTGAAAATCTCTGTTTTAACTCAAAAAGGAACATTTTTAGGAGACCGCACACTACGCGCACCTGATATATCCTGCACACTTTTGCACGCACGTCCTTCAAACCCGAGGGTGGTTCCAACTGAGTCACATGACAGCCTTACGATGCTCCCGGCGCGCACGGAATCATCCCAACCTCCCCATGGCAAAACTGTCGACCAATGCACAGTCCGTGTCACACGTTTCAAAAAACCGTGACTTTTGGTTGGTTTTTGGTCTAGTACGTGTCATATAGCCCAGTTGCATACCCTCGTAAAGGTCAAGCCTTAGTTCATAACGGAAGAACTCTGCCAAAATTCCGACAAGGAAAAATTGGCGAGATCTCGACTCTGACATTGACTATTGACCTTGACCTGCACGGAATGCGCAAGAGTCAAGACCGAGTCTTTGCCAACAAATCAAAAGATCTTTCGCTCAAGCGAAGCTCTGCTAAAATTCCGACAAGGAAAAATTGGCAAGATCTTGACCCGGCATTGACTTCGATTCTAACTCACGCCCGGCGTATACAACGAAGTTCAATGTGACACTGTGTCATCCGGCTTTTGCCGCCCGACCCATGCCTATTATCTTCTCGGACACTACCGAAAGTCAAAACGTCATTCGCTCAAGCGAAAATCTGCCAAAATCCTATCAAGGCAGAAAGACGAGACTTTCCCGCATTGCCTTGACTATAATCTCGCATCGCTCGTGCGTTGAAAGTTCCTATGACCCGCTAGACCCGTTAGGAGCGTTCTTTACTCCTGGCCGGTGGGATCCGCGTGCCCTATAGGACCCTCGCCCGGGGCTGTCCACCCTGGGAGGTCGAAATACAGGTGGAATACGAGGGGCTTATAGACGTAGTGACGGAACCCACTGATCCAGGATCTAGAGTAGTTCCGAAAAGAAGGGCAAATCCCCTTTTCCAACCAAATAGATATTAATAAAAGACACTATTTTAAGTAAACTGGAAGATTCTAATTTGCATATTGCCTGAGCCTTCAGCCTAAACACCTACCCCGAGTCTAAACCTTTCCTATCCCTTTCCCGTAGCGAGAAAGAAGTGGGTGAGAACACCGGGTCAACGACTTGTTAGCGCAGAATTCTCGGGCAGGTTCGAGAAATCCTCAGTTTGGTCAATCCAGAGAGTCAGAATGTCCGATTCGACAGAGAACAGCACTGGTTTGAGTAACCAGATGACCAGGGAAGAAGAGCTAGCCTTAGCCTTGGAAAATAGTCGTAAGGCCCATGAGGAACAAAGATGCCATGCTCATTGATGCGCTACGCTATGGGGTCCAGATAGTGGTAGAGCCCAATGGTTCCTTGGTTATGGTAGAAGATGAAACTCCAGAAGTAACCATCTCAGCCCCTCTAGCCTATAACCAGTGCCCTCCTCCATCCACATATGAGCCTTTGCCAAAGACTGTCCCTTTTCAGCCTTTTCCGGTATCCCAAGCCATTAGGGTCCCGACACCCTCTCCTCCTCCGATAAGACCCAGCTTTGTTCCCTACCAACAGAGAACAAACGCCACAGCCTATTCCCGTAACGCAGCCTCGCAGATTACCCTATGGGATTCGCTCCCTCTCCCCAGTATGGGCCGTCCCAGACAACTTCCAGGCCTCAGAATCAATCAAGCGACCTTTTCAACTCCTGCCCTGCCACAGCAGATCTTCCACCCCCAACCTTGCCAATAGGATCCCACGAGGCTCCTTTTTCCTACTTCTGCAACTATGAGCCTAATTCCTATGCCTCTGGTCAGCCTCAGGGAAACACCGGACCAGGCCAAGTTTACACCTATTTCCCTTCTAAAGACTCCCAAGCCATGGTACCAGCTACCACTGTGCCACCCACAGTCCTGCCACTCAAATCTGACAAGCCTGCTTCAGAGTCGAAACCGTCCCCCGACCCCAACATGACTTGGTTGATGGAACAAGTTAAGTCCATGCAGGAGAAGTTCGGAGAACTGAACACCAAAAAGGCGGCATATCAGATTACTGATCCTAGCAAGATTGTCCCTCTTCCTCCAAAATTCCGGATGCCGGAGATTGAAAAATTCAACGGCACTGATTGTCCCCGGACTCATATTGAAAGCTACCTTCTTGCCATGAGAGCCAAGGACTGTACACATCAGCAAATGGCCGACCATTTTCAGTTGTCATTAAAGGGTTCAGCTCTTAGATGGTTCCTGCACGTAAAACCAGAAGCCCGAGCCACCTGGGACCAAATTAAGGAAGCCTTTCTGGAGAAGTATAAGGCCAATTTGAATTGGGAAACCAGCAGGAATGACCTACAAGGCACTCTACAGCGCCCAGACGAGCCAGTGAGTGAATTTTACAGGAGATGGAACTGGAAGCTCAGTGAAATGATGACCCCGCTGAATGAAGAAGAGCAGATGGAGATCTTCCAATCCTGCTTAAAGCCTCAACTAAGGGTCCAAATTGGCAATTACTATTATCCTGACCTTCGAGCGATGGTAAATGCTGGTACCAAGTTTGAAAATGCCTTCAACATGGCCCCGGCCACAGGATCAGCCAGCTCTTATCGCTACAAAGCACCAGTGTCAAACACCCCGGCTGTCACTATAAAGGGAAAAGAAACGGTCGGCGCTGTCAATTACATCCAGAATGAGAAAGTGGGACAGAATTCAAGCCAAGTAGTTGCGAAGCCGAGACCTCGTTTCTATACCGCAGAAGATTTCGGAATGCCACTAGAAAAGGTCTTTGACGGTTTGGTAGCCGAAGGACTCATCAGACCTTTGGAAAACTGGAAACCCAAAAACCCTAGTATCAGAATGGACGAAACCAAACATTGCCGCTTCCACAAATATCATGGGCATAACACCAATGATTGCACCTACCTGAAACTCCTGATCTCTCGCCTAATTGAAGAAGGCAAGCTGGAACCACCTCGGGGTCCTAATGTGGTCAAGAACCCTCTTCCAGCTAACAATCAGGTCAACATGGTCGAGTTCGGGGAGACAAATGCAGTCAACTTTGGAAATCCAGAGATCATAGACATTCTGAAGTTCAATGTTCCTTATGCTGAGTTGCAAGGAAAATGGAAAGATTTGATCAACGCCGCCGCCATGGAAGGACAGTTTGGGCCCATAGTCGGAACTGATTTTGTTAATGTTGTCAGAGCTCGGCCTCTTTTCTATGATATCGAACCAGTAACCATGGTCAAGATTACAGAAGAAAGGCTCACTTATGAAGACTGCGAGTTTGAAGTGAAACAAGCCATGTTAATGAAAGTTTCTTCAGAACCCTTCATTACCCATGATGAGCATAATGTATTTGTAATGGCTCTTACCACTCCCGAGGATCAGTCCCAGCCCCCTGTTTGGGAAAAGGTGGAAAGAAGAGTGAACCAGCCAGAAGACTTTTGGGATGAAGAAAGCTGTATCTCAGATGCCGAAAGCACAACTGGTCCTACTGCCCCAGAGGTACTGACAGATAAAGTTAAGTTCAGAAAGGAGATTCCGCCAGAACAGTCAGGTATTCCCCATGGAAATGGTGTCAACAAAGGCAATTATGATCCACAGGATGAGAACGCTGACAAGACTGCTACTCCCCAGGGCAACAGCAAGAAGGAGTGAGATCCCGGTCCAACCCTTGTCAAGCCACCCTCGAGTCAATAAGTAGTGTAGGGTCCAGAGTCAGTAGCGTCTGTTCAGTCGAGTCAGGAATCTTTGAATTCCAGGGCCCTTCCGAGTCATCCGAAGGCCTCACGCCTGAGGACTATCAAAATGTAATCGATGTCATCTTTCCCCTTATTTTGAATGAAATGACAGATCTTTCTGAGTATCCTCTTATTGCCAACTTAACAAATGATAAATTAACTCAAAACTCAACAACAGTTAATAATGAATCATTTGAACAAGATGCAAACACACTAAATGAACAATACATTAAAGAAATCTTTAAGCAGGTTTCAGAAAAAGAG
The DNA here is from genome assembly GCA_022495995.1 of Adenophora triphylla var. japonica. Taxonomy (NCBI): domain Eukaryota; kingdom Viridiplantae; phylum Streptophyta; class Magnoliopsida; order Asterales; family Campanulaceae; genus Adenophora; species Adenophora triphylla. The sequence goes on along the minus strand of JAFEMH010004216.1, from coordinate 213,069 downwards.
GAAAACCGGGCCCAAGCTGCCGAGGAGGTTTTGACAAGTGTGAACTTGGGTACTGTCGAGGAACCTAAAGAGACACAGATCGGAAACTTCTTCCAGGGGGTTGAACGGGACAGACTGATCGATCTGCTCAGGGAATACGTCGATGTGTTTGCATGGTCATACATGGATGTGCCGGGGCTAGACAGTTCGATAGTAGAGCACAGAATCCCCCTAGCACCAGATGCTAAGCCAGTAAAACAGAAATTGAGGAAGATCAAGCCAGAATGGTCTCTACAGGTCAAAGAAGAAATTGAGAAGCTACTGCGGGTAGGATTCATCAGAGTCATCGAATATCCGACATGGTTATCCAATATTGTGACCGTCACCAAGGCCAATGGGAAGGTGCGCTGCTGTGTGGATTTCCGAGATCTGAACAAGGCCAGCCCTAAGGACGATTACCCTTTGCCAAACATAGACATCCTGGTGGACTCCACTGCCAACTACGAAGTCAAATCCTTCGTTGATGGCTTTGCAGGATATAACCAGATCAAGATGGCCGAGGAAGACCAAGAAAAGACAGCCTTCACCACACCGTGGGGAACTTACTGTTATACAGTGATGCCATTTGGGCTTAAGAACGCCGGGGCTACTTACCAACGGGCAGCGACCGCGCTTTTTCATGACATGATCCACAAGGAGAGTGAGGTCTACGTAGACGACATGATAATCCACTCCAGAGGCGAGGACGGGCAGCACTTTGTTGACCTGCGGAAGTTCTTTGAGAGGCTGAAACAACATTCCATGAGACTAAACCCTGCTAAATGCACCTTCGGAGTGACAAGGGGAAAAGTGCTTGGGTATATGGTCACGGAGCGAGGTATCGAAGTTGACCCCCAAAAGATCAAAGCCATTATGGATATGAGGCCACCTCGGACCTGCATGTAAGTCAAGAGCTTTATGGGAAAACCGCAAGACATTAGCCGTTTCACAATCAGCTGACCACTATGTGCGAGCCCATCTTCAAGCTCATGAAGAAGAACGTAGACACGTAATGGACCGAAGAATGCCAGGATGCTTTTGACCAGATCAAGGCATACTTGGTACATCCTCCGTACTATGCCCCCACATAGACAAAAACCTCTTCGCTCTATCTCACTGCCACTGATACGGCAGCTGGGGCTATGCTTGCTCAGTGAAATGAAAGACTCTCGGGTAGAGAATGCCATCTACTTTGTCACCTAAGCCGCAGGGAAGTGAGCTCAATTACTCAAGATGTGAAAAGACCCGTGCAGATCGGTCCGGGTAGTCGGCAAGTTGAAGCATTATATGCAAGCCCACCCTGTGAATTTGGTCTCAAGAATGGACCCCATCAAATACATCTTTGATAAGCCTTCCCTCTCGATGCGTCTAGCAAAGTGGTCCTTCTTCTTAGCAGAGTACGACATCAACTATGTGACCAGTAAAGCCATCAAGGGTCAAGCGTTGTCGACCACCCGGCAAACTTTCCCAGCAATGAAGATAGAGGGCCCGAACCCCAATTCCTGCATGAAGGGATCTTTACAGTCGAACCTGAAAACCGATGGCAGTTGTTCTTTGACAGAGCCGCTAACAAAAGAGGAAACGGTATTGGGATGCTACTGGTCGATCCGAAAGATGAGCATACACTCATAGCCCTCAAGTTGAACTTTCCTGCCATGAACAATGTTGCCGAGTATGAAGCCTGCATTGCTGGTTTGGAAGCTGCCTTAGAAAGGAATGTCAAGGAGCTAGAAGTTTACGGAGACTCAGCCCTGATCATCAACCAGGTTTCCAACAAGTGGAAGATTGTGGACCCTAACCTGCAGCGGTATCATGCCTAACCTGCAGCGGTATCATGCCCATATGGAGGAGTTGACTGGACAGTTCAGAGAAGTGACCTTCCACTACTTGCCAAGGGAAAAGAACAGATTCGCAGATGCCCTAGCTACTCTAGCCTCATTGGTAGAGATCCCCGAGGGAAAAGCCATAAAACCCTTTCGAGTGGGTAGAAAAGAAGCCCCGACCTTACATTTGTGAAGTAGACACAGGACCCGAGCCTATAAAGGAACCCTGGTACAATCAAATTTACCAGTTCCTCAAAGATGGAGAGTCAGCTTTCAGAGACAAAGAAGGTAGACCAAAAGAAGGTGTCAGAGCCAAGAGCTTGCAAGCCCTGAAAAGGTTGGCCTCCCATTATGTCATTCTAGGAGGCAACCTATACAAGAAGCGATACCAAGGAACACTCCTCTTGTGCGTCACTCAAGAAAAGGCCAAAGAATTGATGACTGAAGTCCACAATGGTCCCTGCGGTCCTCATATGAATGCCAGAGCCCTGATGCAAGTGATCCTCAGAATGGGTTACTACTGGATTTCCATGGAAACGGTGTGTCCCGGCACGTCCGAGCATGCGACAAGTGCCGCCGGTTTGCCAACCTCAACCATCTCCCGCCTCATGACTGTACTGCATGACGACTCCTTGGCCGTTTGCAACTTGGGGTATCGACGTGATAGGGAAAATAGCCCCGGCAGGAAGCAATGGACATGAATTTGTGCTAGTAGCCATCGACTACTTCACCAAGTGGGTAGAGGCCAAGTCTTACAAGGTCCTCACTTCCAGAAAAGTGGCCCAATTCATCAAAGAAAACAAAATGTGCAGATATGGGGTGCCCAACGAGTTCATTTCCGATAATGGGTCGCACTTTGAAGGGGACTGCGATAGGTTGCTGTCAGAATTCAGAATCACTCGCCACAAGTCATCTCCGTACAAACCTCAGACTAATGGAGCCGTGGAAGCTGCTAATAAGACGCTCGAACGGATCATCCGGAAGATGGCCACCCGTGGTCGTGATTGGCCCGAAAAGCTGCACCTAGCACTCTGGGGCTACAGAACGTCTGTCAGAACAGCTACAGGAGAAACTCCTTTTGCCTTAACCTACGGGATGGAAGCAGTGTTACCAGTGGAGTTGGAAATCCCGTCATTAAGGGTCCTCCTGGAAAACAATGTCAATGAAGTAGAATGGTTGCGCAGCCGGCATGATGAGTTAGCCCTGCTTGACGAGAGAAGGCTAAAAGCCATGGAACACACCCGAGCCTACCAGAGGCGGATGGCCAGAGCGTTTGATAAAAAGGTCAAGGCCAGAGACATCAAAGAGGGTGACTTAGTTTTGAAAGTGAAGCCCCCTACTAGAGACAACCCCCTGGGAAAATGGGAACCCGTTTGGATCGGCCCTTATATGGTGCAGAAGATACTATCGGGAGGAGCCATGAAGCTTGCAGACCTGGACGGCAATCCCTTTGTCCACCCAGTCAACGGTGATAAGCTCAAAAGATACTATGTCTAAAAGAAAAAAAAATAAATAATAAAAAAAAAGTGCAAAAAGAGTAATACCCAGCTAGGCTGAAAACCCCAAAAAAGGGCGGTCTAGGCAAAAGACATGGTTGCACATAAAAATCTTAGTGCAAAAAGAGTAATGCCCAGCTAGGCTGAAAACCCAAAAAGGGCGGTCTAGGCAAAAAACAGGGCTGCACATAAAAAATATATATATATAGTTCACCAGAATGAACTACGAAGACCTGAGCCCCTTAGTCTTTCTTGTAAAAGGGGAACGTAGGCAGCCATATATGGTTCGGTCTAAACAATAAAAAGGACAATCAAGCTTCCATGAAGTGCGTCCTAAATAGTAAAGGGTATTTCAGTTTTCATAAAACGGGTCCCAATAAATAAGACATTTAAATTTCCATGAAATGTGTCTCGATTAATTTTTAAGATAATATTTCTTGTTCATTACAAGTTAAAAACTTCTTGATGAGTTCAAGCACGGTCTACCTCTTGACTCTGCTAACCTGCTACAAAGATCTAAAATACAATAAAATGCCTAAATAAACTAATGTGTTTGCAAAATGGCAATAAGGGAATCCTAAGAAAAGATCTGTCAGTCGTCATTCGCTGAGTCTTCTTTGGTCTTTTTCCCTTTTCCTCGGCCCCGTCGAGTCTTCTTCCTCTTTTTATCTATGATGTCGGTATCCCTCATCCCGACCTCCGGTATCCTCACTAGAGCCTCTACCAAACCCGTGTCAATAAGTGCTCTCTCTACCCGAGCACGAGTACGCACTTCCTCCCTCTGAGCCTCAGTCAAAGGAGCGACCTCGGACAACCTCTTGTACCAAGCCTCCATGTCCCTGATCAGGTCACCCGACTGGTTATGGCGACTCGCCTTAGCCTCAGTCTCCCTCAGAGTCCTACTTGAGTCGCAGTCAGCTCCCAATAAAGCTCGACGTCTCTCCTCCAAGATGACCTGAGTCGCTCCCATCTCCCTCTCGTACCAGTCCAAGTAGACAGTGGTCAAGATGGTACTCTTCCTGCTCCTGAAGATAGCCCTGGGTGGGAAAGCAGTGTATGTCCAAGCCCTCGAGAAGAAAGAGAAGCTGACTGGATCCCTCATATCCAATGACACCACCTCCATGGTCCGGATGTCCTCCCAATCACTCAATGGCTCCTGTAAAGCCCCAAACTGCCTGGATACTAAGCAGGGTATGTAGAAGGATGACCAGCAGAATCCCGGAACCCTCACAAAGATAGGACTCCCGAAATATCCTCCTCGGGTCCGCAACCTCCAATGAGGTATCCACCAACGGATGTCCGAAGTGGATATCCTAGCCATCGTCGCCTCCCACTACTCTGGTCCCGTTGCCTCGGTGCACCTCTCCGAGAAATCACCCAAGGGCACCGAGTCGGCAAAGCCCCCGGCAAAGCCCCGAGCCTCTCTGCAGCCTATAAGGTCAAGCACAGCCGGACTCCCGGATCTCATGAAATGGTCTCCCGAGCCATCCCGTCAATCCCATGAAGTGTCTCTCCCAAAACCCGGACAATATCCTTCCCAGCCTTGCAGCCTCTAACCATGTCTAAGAGACCACTATGACAGATCCCCACGGACTCAGCGGTGAACAGAGCAGAGAATACGCAAAGGATAAATGCGTCCATAGCCACCGTGGTCGCAGCCATAGCCGGAGACCCAAACCTGCCCGGGATATCAGAAAGGTCAATCCTGTCCGGGGCTACCATCATCCTCTCAGCCTCCCCCAAAGGAATCTGCAGAAAAGATGCAAGCTTTACCGCCACCGGTACGTCTCCGACCAGCGGAATAGATATAGCCTCAATCTCGGGACCCCCAATCAAGGCTCAAAAGTCTTCATGCGTCGGGACAATCTCGTTATAAGAAAAACAAGAACGTGTCTCCTGACGTCCTGTAACTTTGCCGGCTCTCAAAAGGTCCCAATCGGGCGGGGGATCCCTCAAATGCCACAAAGACTTGATCTTGAAGGAAGAATCAAGCAGCCCCCTACGAGATTGGAAGTTGTGTCTCACCCAAGATTGAAGATCGGACGTAAAAACGGTCTCGCTTCCCCCTTTGCAATCTAACGGGCTTCTCCATTGCAAAATGACCAAAGATGGTGCTTTTAGGTCCAAAATGTGCTCTGGGAACAATTGGAACAAGTCTAGAGTGAAAATGAAATGAAATGGCCAAGCCTTGCTTTTATTCAGAAAATAACCAGTCTGACAGTAACCGTGAGCCGCACGGCTTCATTTGCCCTCAGGACCAAACCGCACGGCTACATTAGCCATCTGCAGAAATTCTGCAAAGCAACCAAGTTGCTGCCCAAGGGAGTTTTCACCCCACTTTTTCAACCAAAACCCGTACAAAAACATATCCGTAAGCCATTCAAGCATTTATACACCATTATAAATCATTTTGGCCCAGCCACCCGATTCCAAGCAAAAAATCGCCCCAAGGCTCGATAATATGCAAATTAAAAAAAGCATGAATTAGAAAAGTAAATAAAGCATTAATACAATGTCATCGCCCCATCGACGCTTTAATAAAGCAAAAAATAAACAAAGTGTGCATAAATCTTGTCCATTGTTTGTTTTTGTTCTAAATCTATTCTAGAGACCTCCTAGGCCTCCGATTCTTCCTCCTCCTCATCGCTGCTCAGCTCATAAATGCTAGCCTCCCTCATCAAGTCCTCTTGGTCGCTCACGTCAGACAAATGGACATTATCGTGCCCATACTCCGCCTGCTCCGGAATGTCGCATTGGGTCCCCGCCCCGAGGCATGGCACCGGAAGAATACTCCGAGGCCGATGAGGTAGACGCCGTGCCCCCGACATGCCGTCTCTTGCGCCCGGAGCTCCTGTGCATCGGCTCTTTGCCTTTGAAGCGCAGAGCCGGCTTCCTCGAAGGGCTAGGCACATGTCCTTCCAGCCCCTATTCCGCCCGATCGGCCTATCATAAGTGCGAGCCGGAACCCGAGAAAAAGAAGGGAAAAATCTCGAAAAAATCTCAGAAAATCTCGAATTGCAAAAAGCAAAGAAAGCCGAAAAGGGAAAGACCCTAAAAGTATACTTACAAGGTCTTTGCCAGGCGGCAAGGTGGTATACCGGGGCTCCCTAGTCTCGGGGACAGAATCCTCATCCTCCGTGGGACTCCGTGGACCACATAGGACAGATGCGCAGGAGGATCGGCGGGTCGCAGGCTCATCCTCCCCATATCCCCGAGTCACCGCCAGCCTTCACTAGCTTCGTGGCATCCTCGCCGCCGCTCCACAAACACAGCGTAGGGGGTATCCATGTCAAAGTACTCCTCAGCGGCCACGCCTGCCTGGTACCTAGTAATCTTGTCCTCTGGCCAATCCCTGGGCTGCAGCATCCGTGCTGGAGGATCCTGAGGAGTAATGGCATCCAATGGAGGGACATGGCCATGCTGCCTCGAGAAACGGTCCCCCAAGTAAATGACATCACATGTCAGCCCAGTGAGCCATCTCCTCTGCCTAGTCGCCTCAATGGCATCTCCCAGCAAGATCTCCGGATACCTGCCCCAAGGGTAGAAGTCCACTCCGTCGTGCCCATCCCTGTTGATGACCGGCCTCACCATTTTGTAGTCAAAAGTGATCCGGGTCTTCCCCGTGAATTTATCCCTCGCATCCCCCCTCCAGCGAACCATAGCAGGGAAAATGGTGATATCACTCTGTTGGTTCCAAGGAAAGAACCCGATCACCTCACAAAACCAGGCCTGCATGTTCAAAACATCAAAAAGGTCATTCTCTCTCTCATAAAAGTCTCAAGACAGAAAAGAGAAAAGAGAAAAGAAAGAGAGACTACCTCGAGGGTAAAGGAGAAACAGTCCATAGAAGCAGCCTTGTTCCGGCTGTACATGTCCAAGGAGAAGTAGAGCTCTGCCAATCCGACCTCTCCCCAAGAGACCGTCCCTATCCCATCCACATCAACCAAAGAATCAAGGAGACAAGTCATGGCCAGTGTCCCAGAATTAGCAAAAATAGTGACTGACAGCATCAACCACACAAATGCTCTAGCAAGCTGGTGGGCGGTCACATCATTAGCAGCAAAGTTCTGCATGCAGTTCTGGACTGCCACCTCGACGTTCCGCATCTCCATACCCAGCCCCTTGGGAATCAACTCAAATCCAACCAAATTCTGAAACTCCTCGACAGTAATATGGTCTCTCCAAGTCACGAGCCTCCCAATGAACTGTAGGCCAGTAATAGCTGTGAAATCAGCAGGAGTCACTGTCAGCTCTCCCCATCTCAGATGGAAGCTATGGGTGCTATCCCACCAGAACTCAGAAAGGGCCTGGATCAAGCCCTTGCTCTTAGAGGTGATATGAACACCCCTGCCGATAGCCTCGATGAACGAATCAAGGCCGGTAGCCCTCACCAAATCCTTGGGGTTCACCCCATTTTTCTCGAAATCCGGCATCCTCTGCCAAAGCTTGACTGCAATCTCTGATGGTCCTCTAGACTTGTTCTCCTGTAGACAAGCAAAGCACAAAGAAGTGTGTCAATCATTCATCATTTTCAAAAGCATGCATATATTCACAAAAGTGCACATATTTTTCAAAAGAAAAGCATTCACAAAAGTTTTTCTAGCATCATTTGCATCAAAAAAAAAAAAAGGCATCTTTCATCACTTGAAACGCGTCATGTCAAGTCCCACTGCTTTCCTAAAGCACAAAATCACAATTTTCACAATTCTTTGCACATAAGCATTATTCTTTCAAAAAAAATGGCATGCATGAATCCTTTTCATCTTCCAAAATCTTGTTTCTCATTGATAATCAAAATTTTGACTTAGTTCTAGCACATGCAAGAACTCCGTCTCACTTTAAACAATTATCATTCTTACTTTATTATTTTGTCAAATAAATTGCGCATGCATGTTCTTAGCCTCATAGGTTATTCATCATCAATATCTCAAAATCATTCAAAATCCTAGGAAAATCCTAGAAAATTCCTAAGTTCGGGTCAAGCCCTAAGTCATTCAAAATTCAATCAAAATCGACGGAATTGAGCCAAATAAGAATGCTTACCCCAACCGGACGCGGGTTCGTCGATTTGTGCTCTTTTCTCCCCGGGTAAAGCTCCGACGGAGGCGTAAGAAAGTCATACTTTCTTTCCGTTCGCACGAGCTCCTTTCTTCTCCTCCGAGCGGCCGCGGAGATATTTCTTCTTGCTTGCCTCGGTATAGGATTGCCCTCCGGATCCATCTTAAATCAAAGGAAGCAAAGGAAATTGAAGGAATTCGAAATTTCTCTTTCTCCTCTCTCTCTCTCTGCGTTCTTGGGCGGCAACACAATGCCAATGGCCCGTTCAAATCTAATTTTAAATAATCTGGAAAATTCAGGCTTCTAGCCGTACGGCTCCTTTTTCTCCATCTCATGCCGGGCGGCCTCATTCTCTCTGAGCAGAAAATTACAATCCTGCCCCTGGACCTTCCACTTGGGCATGCAATTCCCGTTATCTTTTAACTAAGATAACATCTTTTTCAGAAGATATCCCTTATCTCTTAAGCAATTGAGCTTTCTTCCCAGTCGCCTCCGTTAATTCCGTTATAACGGGATAATGCTAGGTGACAACCTCCGAATTGTCAAAACTCTAAACTAAGCTTACCTCTATCCCGGATAGCGATGTATGCTAAGTTCTCTTAACTTAAGCTACCTCTATCCCGAATAGCGACGTATGCTAAGTTATCCTAACTTAAGCTACCTCTATCCCGAATAGTGATGTATGCTCAAGTTCCTCTAAACTTAAGCTACCTCTATCCCGGATAGTGACGTATGCTCGAGTTCTTCTTAACTTAAGATACCTCTATCACGAATAGTGAAGTATACTTAAGTTCTTCTAGCTTTAGCTACCTCTATCTCTGTCAAAAAGAGATAGTGCCGTAAGCTTTAGTCTTCGTTATTTCCGTCATAAAGAAATAACGTCATCCAGCTTAAGCTACCTCTATCCCAGATAGTGACGTACGCTCAAGTTTCTCCAGCTTTAGCTACCTCTATCTTCTCGATAGTGACGTAAGCTCTAGTTTCCTCAGGTGACAGCCTCCATTAATTGTCAAAACCCTCAAGGATCCTAGACATCGTTCCTAACTATCTAGTGATGCTTGAACTACGATCAAGGCTTGATTCCTCCGGGATACGTAGGTAGCCTTTTATAAAAGGTTCAGCCATCCGACCACTTTGGTCACCCTGTTCCTCCGTCACTCCTCAGTGATGAAGTAGTCTCGCATAACACACTTTGTTATCCGACCACCTCGGTCACTTCTAGCATATCCCCAGTATGATCAATTGCTTGACATCCTAGGTCATTTTCTCTTCTATTTCCCAAAGAAGAGACCCGCTTTTCTCTTCTTCATTCCTCAGCGGATCCTACTCCGAACTACGGCCTGGCTTGATTCCTCCGGGATACGTAGGTAGCCTTTCATAAGAGGTTCAGCCACTCGACCACCTCGGTCTCCCAATCCGTCTCGGCATTCGCCAGATCGGATCCTTTTCTATCGACAACCCCACTCGCCTTGCAAGTGACGTTGCCGAGGGGCTTCTGTAAGTACCCAAATCTGGCTCATGCCTTCCGGTTAAATTTCCCGGCAATTTCGGTAAGTTTTCCGGTAATTCCCCAGACCTTCATAGTGTTCCGGAAATATTTCGGAACAGTTCCAAATTAATTAAAGGCTGAAGAGGAGCCTTCCTAATTAAGAAACACGTTTTTCTTAATTAGGAAGAAGTTTCTAGAATTTGCCACCTTGCATGGTTCTAGAAATGCTGAGTCACAATGGATAATGCCGCACGGCTGCATTAGCTTGAGGTCCCTAGCCGCACGGCCTCATTAGCCTTATCCAGACTGCCTATAAATAGAGCCCTCCTCTACCCATTTTAAGAATCCACAAGAGGCATCAATTACTCATATTACGAAGAAATACTCCCAAGAAGCTGCTAGAGGTCCAAGAAGGTGAAGAAGAAGGCCAAGAAGCTACCTCCCTCCTCCTTGAAGATCCAAGATCAACCTCTCCTCCTAGCTCCATCCAAAGAAGAAGGAAGCCATTGGTAACCTCGCACGCCCTAACCTTGCATCCTAATTGCTTTAGAAATTGCTCATTGCATTGCCTTTATATTGCTTGGGACTTGGTAGATTAAAGATCATATCTTTATATTCCCCCTTCCCCTTTTCCATGCATTAGACATCATTTGTCATAAAAAATGTAGTCTTTCCCTATAAAGGTGCATCCTTTGCACCTCAAACCCCCCATTTTCCAATAAAAATGTCATCTTTATGCATCCTTTGCATATAAAAATCAAATCTTTTCAATCAAAATGCATCCTTTGCATTCAAAATCCCTTTTCCAAGCATCATTTGCTTTAAAGATCATGTCTTTACCATAAACTAGCATCATATGCTTTTCAAAATGCAATCTTTATGCATCATTTGCATAATGAATGCCATTTTCTTCATAAAAATGCATCATTTGCATAAAAATCATATCTTTATGCATCATTTGCAATAAAGATCATTTCTTTGAATCAAATGCATCATTTGCAACCCAAAAATGTCATCTTTTCATTAAAAATGTCATTTTTACATTAGTAACCTCGGAACGGACCAATGTAAAAGATCCTATCTTTACAGTGTTCCTTCCATAAAGGTTTCATAATCTCTTTAGAAAAGGGACACCTTTGAACCCTATATCTCCGATTATCACTTAAGATGAGTATGAAGCATCTATACGAGCTCGACCATCTTAAAGTGTAGGATTGATGGGCTAAGGACCCTCCTTTTCTAAAGAACCTCATCTTTGACTACAAAGAGAGTCATTCTCTCGATCACGCAAGTCCCAAGGTCCAAAAAAAATGCGATGATCACAAGTCCAAGATGAGGACGGGATCATAATCCCGAATACATAAAATCCAAGAAATCCCGAGCGACAACCAACAAATGGTTTGTACGTCCGGAAGACGACTTGGGACATTCCCTCCTTATCATCAAACACATGCACACAAGAAAGCACGCAAGCAAGCACGATTAATGGGATCTTGGGAGACTTGCTCCGGCAAGGCACCTTGGGTGAACGACGATCCGTTCTTCCCAAGGGGTAACTTAACCTTCGAACCCATAAAACCTTTTTTTCAAAGTTTTGAGGTAATCAAAATGGCGTGGCGACTCCGTTTTTCAAATTAAACCGGATGTCTTCAAACTAGCGTGAATCCAACAAACACAAAAATTTTGGGCACACATTCACATCGCCCCAGCCATGGAAGCGTAGGCCAGCTTCCTCAGAAGGGACCGAGCCACCTCCTTCCAGCCCCTGTTCTGCCGTACCAAGCCATCATAGGTACGAGCAGGAACCTGCGAGAAAAGAGAAGAAAAACTCAGAAAATCTCAAAAGAAGCTCAAAATCGCAGAAAGTAAAGAAAGCCGAAAAGAGAAGGGACCTAGAGATACTTACAGTGCTATCAGCAGGCAGAGTATACTGGGGCTCCCTCGTGTCTGGGATAGGCACCATGAACCTCCTCGGTACCCCGTTTACCACATAGGAGAGATGAGCAGGAGGCATAGGCGGATCAGTCGGCTCTGCTTCCCCATACCCCTGAGCGACGGCTATCTTTACTAGCTTCTGCGGCGTCCTCAACTGCGCCTCCACAAAGGTGGCATATGGGGTAGCAAAGTCGAAATACTCCTCAGCCGCCACACCAGCCTGATACCTCTCTATCTCATCCGCTGACCAATGCCTGGGCTGCAGCATGAGCGGTGGAGGGTCATGAGGGGTAATAGCACCCAAAGGAGGGACATGGCCATGCTGCCTGGAGAAGCGTTCCCCCACGTAAATGATATCACAGGTCAGCCCTGTCAGCTACCTCCTCTGCCTAGTCTCTCCCCTCCAGCGAATCATGGCCGGGAATATCGCCAGATCACTTTGTTGGTTCCAAGGAAAGAACCCGAACACCTCACAAAACCAGACCTGCATGTTCAAAACATAAAAAGGTCATTTCTCTTATAAAAATCTCAAGACAGAAAATTAAAAGAGAGAAAGAAAGTGAGAGTACCTCCAAAGCGAAAGAAAAGCAATCCATAGACGCAGCCTTATTACGGCTGTACAGATCCAAAGAAAAGTAGAGCTTAGCCAATCCGGCCTCACCCCAAGAGACCGCCCCAACCTCATCCAAATTCTCCAAAGAGTCAAGAAGGCAAAGCATTGCCAATGTCCTAGAGTTAACAAAAATGGTGAGTGACAGCAGCAACCACAGAAAAGCTCTCGCGAGCTGGTGGGCAGTCACCTCATTGGCGGCAAACTCCACCATGCATCTCAGCACCTCTACCTCCACAAACCTCGTCTCCATCCCAAGTCCCTTAGGACGTAGGTCAAATCCTACCAAAGCTCTGAAATCGGCTGCAGAAATGTGGTCTCTTCAAGTCACAGGCCTCCCAGTGAACTGCAAGCCGGTAATAGCAGTGAAGTTGGCGGGAGTCACCATAATCTCTCCCCATCTAAGATGAAAGCTGTGGGTGGTGTCCCACCAGAACTCCGAGAGGGCCTGGACCAGCCCCTTGCTCTTAGAGGTCACATGAATGCCTCTACCAATAGCATCAATGAAAGAATAAAGCCCGTTAGCCATCACCAGCTGCTTGGGATTCACCCCGTCCTTTTCAAAGTTGGGCATCCTATCCCATAACTTCACCGCCACCTCTGCGGGTCCCCTCGACTTGCTCTCCTGTAGTAAAACACAACAAAAAATGTGTCAGTCCTTCATTTCATATCAAAAGCATGCATATATTCAAAGGTGCACATATTTTCAAAGAAAATCATTCATAAGAGATTCCTAACATCCTTTGCCTAGAAAACGTGTCTTTCATCATTTGAAACGCGTCATCTCGAGCACATTGCTCTCCCAACCACAAAATTCCAATTTTCACAAAATTCTTTGCACATAAGCTTTAATTTTTCAAAATGGCTTGCATGAATCCTTTTCATCGTCCAAAATCTTGCTTTCCCATCCATGATCAGAAATTGACCTAGTTCTAGCACAAGCAAGAACTCCGTCACACTTTAGACATTATTTTTCTTACTTTATTTTCAAAAAAATGAGTCATTCTCATATTTTTTCAAATAAATTGCACATGGATGTTCATTTATGTCCATAGCCTCATAGGTTAATTATCAAATTCCCAAAATAATCAACAAAATCGCAAGAAAATTCCAAAAAAAATTGGGTCAAGCCCTAAATCAATCAAAATTCAACCAAAATTTACGAAATCAAGCAAATCAAGAATGCTTACCCCAATGAATTGAGGTTTCATCGATTTATGCTCCCTCTTGCCCGGATAGAGCTCGGAAGGAGGAATATTGAAGTCGTATTTTTGCTCGGTTCGAACGAATTACCTCCTCCTCCTCCTCGCAGCTTCCGACAAGGTTCTCCGCGCTTGCCTAGGTGCAATGTTTCCCTCTTGATCCATCTTAAGCTAGAGAAGCTAGGGAATTGAAGATTTTCAAAATTTTCTCTCTCTTTTCTCTCCTCTCTCCTTGGCAGAAACGAAACAACAATGGCGCCTTGCCCATTTCAATTCTGTTTAAATTAATCAGGTGAAAATAGGTTTAAAGCCGGACGGCTTCTTTTTCTCCACCTCATGCCGGGCGGCTTCATTCGCTCTGAACTGAATTTACACTTTTGCCCCTGTACTTTGTACTTAGGCATACAATTCCTGTTACCCCCTAACTAGAGTAACGATGTTTCCCTAGAAATCTCCGTTATCTTTAGATAGAATGATGTTTTCTCGAAACGCCTCCGTTACTTCCGTTATAACGGAATAACACCAGGTGACACCCTACGAATTGTCAAAACTCGAACTTTAGCTACCTCTATCTCCGCGATAGTGAAGTATGCTTCAGTTTCTCTAAGCTTTAGCTACCTCTATCTCCTTGATAGTGAAGTACGCTTTAGTTTCCAAATTTTAGCTACCTCTATCTCCTCGATAGTGAAGTACTATTTAGTTTTCCAACTTTAGCTACCTCTATCTCCTAGATAGTGAAGTACGCTTTAGTGTTCCAACTTTAGCTACCTCTATCTCCTCAATAGCGACGTAAGCTTTAGTTTCATCACATGACAACCTCCATTAATTGTCAAATCAGGTGACAACCTTCATTAATTTTCAAATCAGGTGACAACCTCCATTAATTGTCAATCAGGTGACAACCTCCATTAATTGTCAACCAGGTGACAACCTCCATTAATTGTCAACCAGGTGACAACCTCCATTAATTGTCAATCAGGTGACAACCTCCATTAATTGTCAATCAGGTGACAACCTCCATTAATTGTCAAATCAGGTGACTCCTTTATTAATCGTCAAAACCTCAAGGGTCCTAGACATGTTCCTAACTATCTAGTGAGACTTGAACTACGACCAAGGCTTGATTGCTTCGGGATACATAGGTAGCCTTTCATAAAGGTTCAGCCATTCGACCACATTGGTCACCCTTTTCCTTCATCGCTCCTCAGTGGTGAAATAGCCTTCATAAAGGTCCAGTTATCCGACCACATTGGTCACTCCCTTCATTTAGCATATCCCCAGTAGGATCATCCATACGACCTCCTAGGTCACTTTCTTTCCATCTTCCTAGCAAGGGACCAGTTTCTCTTCCCCTTTCCCCAGTGGATTCAGAACTACGTTCATGGCTTGATTCCTCCGGGATACGTAGGTAGCCTACTTTAGGTTCAGCCAATTCGTCACATAAGACACCCCTTTCCCCAGTGGATTCCGAACTACGATCATGGTTTGATTCCTCCGGGATACGTAGGTAGCCTTCTAAAGGTTCAGCCACCCGACCACCTTGGTCACTCGATCTGTCTCGGCAGTTCGCCAGATTAGATCCCTTTTTATTGACAACCCCACTCGCCCTGCAAGTGACATTGCCGAGGGGCTTCTATAAGTACCCAAATTTGGCTCATGCCTTCCGGTTAAGTTTCCCGGCAATTCCCCGAACTTTCCTAAAGTTCAGGGGCAATTTGGGAACTTTCCCAAACCTTTCAAGGGGCAAACGACTTGCTAGGAATTAAAATTCCACGTAGTCCCTCATTGGAAAGGCCTTCTAGAACGTCATCTTGCATGATTCTAGAAATAGGCTGAGTCACTAAAGGATAAGACCGCACGGCTTCATTAGGAAGCACAAATCTGCCTATAAATAGAGGCCTCCTCTATTCATTTTGATATACAATTTTGAGCACTGTTACTCTGCCCAACTGAAACCACGAATTTCCAGAGACCAAACCTCACTCAAAATCACCTCCCTCCTCTCCAAAATCCATCCAAAGTCACTCCTTCCTTAGGAAAACTTCAAGGGAGATAGAGGAACACCACCATTGGTAACCTCTCCTTCCTTTCTCCTTGAAATCTACTTATTATCTTGTTGTATTGCTCATTTGCTATTTATATTGCCATTTCTTGCTCTTATATGTGATTTATTGTCATAAAGATCAAGTCTTTACTATGTAGATCATCATACCCCCTTTCCCCTTATCACATGGGATTCATGGAGAATCCATCCCAAGGATGAACAAAAGACCACAAATGGCTTGTTCTAGGGTGGATTACTCACATGATGATGTGAAAAATGTCATCTTTATCATACAAAAATGTCATCTTTACATTAAAAATGTCATCTTTGCTTTCATAAATGTCATCCCCTTCCCATTGACCTTGCTTCCAAGGATTGTCCACCTAAAAGGTTCTTAAAGGACATAGGAAAGCCTCAAAGGTCTTCCCTTTACATTCCTAGTCTTAGTTTTCATAGTGTTCATTACACTTGTTTTCAAAAAAATGCCATCTTTACTTTAAATGTAACTCTCCCATGTCCCTCATGGTTGGATCACTCTCCAAGGATTGCCTAGTGACCTTCCTAAGGCACAAAAAGGCGTAGGATGAGTTTAAAGATCCAATCTTTATACCCCTCCCCTTAGTCCCTTTGGTACTTGAAGCATCTCTTGGGGCGTAGCGGTGTAAAGGTCTCA
This sequence comes from Adenophora triphylla var. japonica, assembly GCA_022495995.1. Classification (NCBI taxonomy): domain Eukaryota; kingdom Viridiplantae; phylum Streptophyta; class Magnoliopsida; order Asterales; family Campanulaceae; genus Adenophora; species Adenophora triphylla. The sequence continues at coordinate 196,721 of JAFEMH010004216.1, read as the reverse complement.
TCTTTACATCGTTTCCTCCACATAAAGATGTCATAGTTGAAGTCCCTTTAGAAATGGACGAACTTATGCCCTTACATCTCTGATCATCACTTGAGACGAGCATAAATGTCCCGACCAAGCTCAAATCGTCTCAAGATGTAGGATTGATGGGCAAAGGTCCTTCCTTTCTAAAGAGTCTCATTCTTGGACTATAAAAGAGGTGTCCCTATTTCGATCACATATGACCAAATGTCACTTAATGATGATCATAAGTCCAAGATGAGCACGGGGTCAAAATCCCGAACATATCAAAATCCAAGAATTCCGAGCGATAACCAACTCATGGTTTATACGTCCGGAAGACGACTTGGCACATTCCCCCCCCCCCCTTTTCAAATCACATCTCACACACGAAAGCACAAAACAAGCACGAAAATTGGATCTTGGAAGACTTGCTTCGGCAAGGCTCCTTGGGTGAATGCCAAACGTTCTTCCCAAGGAGTAACTTAACCTCCGGACCCTAATCCTTTTTTTCAAAGTTTTGAGGAAATCAAAATGGCGTGGCGACTCCGTTTTTCAATTTAAACCGGATGTCTTCAAACCGATGTGAAGCGGTGACCCCTTACACGAGAAAGCGGTTCAACAAAGAAAAATGCCGCGATCTTTGGGCACACATTCACAGTCTCGTATTGCTTTGTGACGACGCCTTATATGCCATGATTTACTATTGTATATTTGGTTCTTTGCTCTTTTTAGAGCAGCCATACTATCACAATGTATGCAAATAGCTGTAACTGTCTTAGTCCACAATGGAATACCTTCTAAGAAATTTTTGACCCATTCCACTTCTTCAACGGCTTTATCTAAGGCTACAAATTTTGCTTCCATTGTCGATCGTGTATTCACAGTTTGCTTAGATGATTTTCAAGATATTGCTGCACCTCCAAGTGTAAACACATAACCACTTGTAGATTTACTTTCTGAATTATTGGAAATCCAATTTGCATCACAATATCCTTCCAAAACAGGAGGATACTTTGTATAATGCAATCCATAGTTCTTTGTATGTTTCAGATATCGCAGCACTCTTACTAGTGCAAACCAATGATCTTATCCAGTATTATGTGAGTATCGGCTAAGCCTACTCACAGTATATGCTAAATCCGGTCTTGTATAGTTTATTATATACATCAAGCTTCCAAGAACTTGAGTATATTTTAACTTAGACACACTTTCTCCTTGATTCTTCTTAAGTTGACTAGAAGGATCAAATGGAGTAACAATCGGTCTATCGTCATAATGTCCAAATTTTCTTAGGACTTTCTCAATATAAAGAGATTGAGTAAGTATGTATCCATCTGTATTCCTTTGAACTCTAATACCAAGAATTACATCTGCTGCTCCCATATCTTTCATATCAAATGAGGAGTGCAATATTTTCTTGGTTTGGTTAATTACATCTTTAATTGTTCCCATTATTAGCATATCATCCACATATAAACATATAATGACATATACATGCTTATATTGTTTAATATAAACACATTTATCACATTCACAGTATATATGCTAAATCCGGTCTTGTACAGTTCATTATAATGACATTTTCAATAAAGTGGTCACTAGTGATGTTGTGGCTACTATTGATGTTGAGGATAGTGGTTCATATTAAGCATCATATATTCCCGTCAATGCCAAGTGATAATTTATGAATATGGCTGGAATGTGACATGTGTTGAATGAGAGTTTTAAATAGTGATCCTATTAATGTAAGATGTTGAGAAAATGTTACAACATTTGATTTTATTTTTGAATAAAATTTTACATTAAAGGGAAGTTTATTGTTAAGAGGAATATCTATGTAAAGGGAGATGCGTTCCTTGTCTTATTGTAGGTTCAAATAAAAGGTTGATCTATTTGGAGCTACAAACAAGGAGTAAATTATTAAGGGGGAGATATAATTTGGATTACTTGACTAACATTCTTATTGCAGGAACATCACTTTGTATTTTGTGAAGAAATGTGTAACTAAGGGGGAGATTGTTAGTGTCACACCATGTGTGTTGTCTCCAGTGTTGCTACACCAGTGTTGCCACTGGTGTTGCCTCATGTGTTGGCAATTTATTATGAGTATAGTTACTATATTTAATACATAAATAACAAAGTGATATTAATTATTATATATTTGTTATTAGATTGTTCAGTTTGTGGTTGAACATGTTAAAGGAAATGGGCTAGGCGTGATTTACGAATGGGAAGTAAAGTTACACATTAAATCTATATTTATGTGTAAATGGCGAAGACCAAGTAAACATGGTTAGGATGTTATCTACTCTGGGGGAGTTGAAGATAAGGAGTACAAGGTCGTGATGCATAGTAGTACAAGTGGTGAAGCTTAGGAAGACTAAGTCTTCAACAAACAAGAAAGTGGAGCTAAAAAATAGGAAAATATCCATGGCTGATTTTCTGGTCAGTTGGAGTAGGCTCCAAGCTCTAGGAGCCTATAAATAGTGCAAGGACTCGACAACATCATTCACCCAATTCATAAGTTGAGATTTGCATAAGTCAAGAACAGAAATCTTCAGTTTTGTCCCATGTGTTGGTAACACACTGTCCAACACCAGTAGGTTATCATGAATAACCTTCATTCTTATAGTGTTTCTGAGTGTTAGATAGTGAGTTCTTGTAAAGAGTGTGTTCTAGAATAGTTGTTCCACTAAGCTCTTAATAGAATATCGTTAGGGAACTTTTCGACCTTGTACCAAAAGCATATTATTAAGAAAGGTCTTTCCCTCCTGGCACCCATTAAGTTATATATTTATTTATATATATAACTTGATAAAAATCGATTCTCTTGTATTTCTTTTATTATTTCCGCTGCTATTAGATTATCTCAATTTTTCTATTTTTGAATTGGTATGAGTTATGTTGTTCTTAGTGTTGTCAATACTAATAACAACACTTGTGAGTTTTGTCTCACTTTTCTAAGCCATTGACATTTTCAATTGGTATCAGAGTCTAGCACTTGATACACTATGTGTTTGGTCCTTTTTGTCATGGGTTTGAATTTTGCTAATCCATTTCTAGGCAGACTTTATATTCCTAATGTCCTTCCACTAGAATGCTCATTGAGGTCAGCCCTAAATCTAACCAAGTTGGGTCTCAAACAACTCGTGTCTATTCATACATGTTCGGGTTTGAGACATTATGCCAACAATTGTACTAATACATTGAGAAAGGTTGGTAAAAAATTATGGGTGTACCTTATTAATGAAGAGGAAGAGGAACCTGACCAATCGGCTGTGATAGCCACGGTTTGGGAGCATGCAATGTCAAATTCTGAAGGTGTTGTGTCAAGTGTTGTTTGGTACGAGACAACACCCGAGGCAACACTCAGGAGTTATAATATTTCCAATTTTTCTGATACATTTTGCTTTCATGGTTCAATTAGGGTTGTTACAGGAAGTCCAAATGAGGAGGATTTAAGCAAGATTGAGCTCATTGAAGGGTTGAAAGATCTCTACGAGGTCTCCCTAAAAAATTGGAAGAGTGAGCACAAGAAGGTAGTGATTTTAACCATGGAGATTCATGAGCTAAAAGGCTCTTTGACTCGGCTAAAGGTGCAATTAACAAAGAAAAATGGTGAACTTGACAAGGTCAAGTGCAAATTGAAGCTAGCCGAGGCCACTTTCAAGAAACTCAACACGGGGTCTTTGAAATTGGATGAGATACTCAACATGAGTAAGCTTCTAAAAGCAGGTATTGGATTTCAAGATTCACTCGATAAAATTACTTCTACCTTGTTTAATGTTGAAACTAAGATTAGTTATGTAAAAGAACATGTTAAGAAAAAAGGTAGTTCTTCTAGTAATATTTCTGATCATACCTTTGAGTGTGAATATTGTCACATTGCTGGACATAATAAATCTGAATGTTTTACTCTTCAAAAGAAAAAGTCCAGTTCTCAGGTGTTGCCTCAAGTGTTGCCAAACTCTCTAGACAACACTCGAGACAACACAGGTGGTCAGAAATACAAAAATTCAAAAAAAAAAACTTGGTGTCCTGAAACAAATGTGAAATGCAATGTTGTTTTTACTACTTTGAGGACTAATATTTCAGGTTCATGGTATTTAGATAGTGGTTGATCTCGCCATATGACGGGAACAAAAATATTCTTGAAAGAATATGAACCTATTCAAGGGGATACATGTCTTATGGAGGTGGAGGAAAGAGAAAGATACTAGGGAAAGGAACACTTGATGTTGCCGAATTTCCTGCCTTAAAGAATGTCTTGCACGTTAATGGATTGGTGGCTAATTTGATTAGCATTATCCAGTTGTGTGATGACAACTTAGAGGTAAAATTTAAAAAGAATACTTGTGAAGTTTTTGATCATACTAACACTTGTGTTATGACAGGAACCAGATCAAGTGACAATTGCTATATTGTTGGTGAACAACAAGTATGCAATTCAACCAAGGTTGATGACACACTTTTGTGACATCAAAATTGGGACATCTCCATTACAGAAATTCAACCAAGGTTGATGCAATATTCAACCAAGGTTTGATCTACTTTTTACAAGAAAAATTTGAAACTTTTGATAAATTTTAATTCTTACATTCCAAAATAAAAAAACATGTTTTGCTCACCTATTTTTCGTATAAGATCTAATCATGAAAAATAATTTGATAATGTTTCCTTTTCTACTTTTTGTGAGAAAAAGGAAATTCACCATGAATTTTCGACCTCTAAAATGTTTCAACAAAATTGGGTGGCCGAAAAGAAAAATAGGATCTTACTAAAACTGGCCCGTGTCATGATGTTTTCCAAAAATATTTCGAAAAGATTTTGGGCTGAAGCGTTGAACACGGCTTGTCACATTTCTAATAGTGTTTTTTTTAAGACCTGGTACAATAATGACACCCTATGAGATTTTGAATAGAAAGAAACCTAATGTTCATTACTTCCATGTTTTTGGGTGTGTTTGTTTCATATAGAATGATCGAAAACATTTAGGTAAATTTAACTCTAAGTGTGACAAAGTCATTTTTCTTGGATATTCTCAAAATTGTCTTGAATTTCGTGTGTATAATTTGAGATTGAGAATCGTTCAAGAGTATACAAATATTTTGTTTGATGATTTGGCTAACATTGCAGGTGAATCAGTTGTAGACACTCCAATAATATGGGTTGAACAACTTGAAGAACTTGCTGGAGAAAGTGCAGAAAATGAAGATGATGAGAATTCCAATGGAGTTAATGATCCACTGAGGAGGGACCCCCCTTAGATAATTCAAAAGAATCATCATATAAGTCAAGTTATCGGGAATTTGAACGATGGGATACAAACAAGACACAAGGAACCGGTAAATTACCGAGACATGGTAAAATATGTTAAGGTAAATCACTCTTGTTTTGTATCTAAACTTGAATCTAAAAGGGTTGTTAATGAATTAAAAGATGATTTTTTGATTCAAGTTTTTAACCATGAGAGATTTTCTAGTTTTAGAAAAATCTCTTGGTTTTTGTTTCGTTTAAAAACTCTTGGATTATTTTGTTATATATTATGTTTCATTAATTTTTGTTTCTTTTATTATTTTCTTTTATTTAAAAAAAAAAAACCTCAGTATAAACTACTGTCTCGAGGTGTTGCCATCTGTGTTGCCAACATAGACAGCAATACTGTGTAACATATATAAAAAATGTATTCTCTTTTAAACCCAATGGGTGACATTTAGTACTGACCTTTTTGTTCTTGTATGTGTATATACTTAAGTTAAACATATTTATAAAATTTCCCTTTGTGCTTAAAGTGACAAAGTCACTATTACACTGTTGATATTTAAAAAGGCAAATGTTGTTGAAATACTCCTAAAGTAACTCGGGGCACGGCGTTCGCTGCGACGATGCTTTCTTTCCAAACGGGAATATAAAGTGTTTGTTTTATACTCAGTATTAGGGACATGGAACTCGTTACTACAGTGTACCCTACTTGAAAGGTATAAAACTTAATACATATGACTTTACACTTTAATAAAAAACTCGGGGCACGGAGCTCGCTACTACGATGCTTCCTTGTAAATAAAATAAGTGTAAAGTTCGCTTAAAATTGCCTAAGAAATTGTGTATTAAAAGTTCATATATGTTGAAAATATCAAGGGGATTTTATTCAAATATGTTGTCTTATGCGTTACACAACATTGCTAGCAACACATTAGTAGGTGTTACATTATTTTTTATTACTTCTTTTTAGTTTTGGATTTTTATTAATTAAATTTTGATTTTCAAAAAGTCTATTTTATTATGTTTAGAGTTTGTGAAATTAAAAGGTCTTTAATAAACATCCTTAATTTCCCTAGCTAAATATAATTATGAGATTTCTATTATTTTGAAGATTCAATCTTATTTGGTCTTGATTTTCAAAATTTGAAAACCCAAAATTCTTGGATATCTCAGTAATTATTTTTTTAGTTTCTGTAAATTTGAAAAATTGGTCGGATTATGGTAGCTGTGATATGTTGAGATAGGGATAATGATGGGTTAATTTGAAGTTGTCAAATCACCTATTTTTACTCCCTATTCCTCCTTAATTACCCACCTTCTCTTAAACCCCTCTTCACCGCCTCTCTCTCTTCGTCTCTCTCTAAAAAATTTTCGTCTTCATCTTCTTCTTCCCTACGAACTTCCATGGCCAGATCTTCCAAAAATTCCAAAATTACATCTCCAATGGACATTTCATAGCCCCTTCCAGTGTTGCTTCAGGTGTTGCCATTCCCATGGAGACATCACATGCGGCAACACTTTTCGTAACACCAACCGCAACACCAACCCTTGACTTGGTTGTGTTAATTCCCCTCCTAATCCTCTCTAAATGGCTCTCTCTGCGAGCTCTCTGCCACAAGTGCTCACTCTAGCTCATCGAATCATTCAGAATACTACTTTCATCACAAAAAAGAGGAGAGTGGTCACTAGCTAGTGATATTGTGGCTACTATTGATGTTGAGGATAGTGGTTCATATTAAGCATCATATATTCCCATCAATGCCAAGTGATAATTTATGAATATGGCTGGAATGTGACATGTGTTGAATGAGAGATTGAAATAGTGATCCTATTAATGTTAGATGTGGGGAAAATGTTACAACATTTGATTTTATTTTTGAATAAAATCTTACATTAAAGGGAAGTTTATTGTTAAGGGGAATATCTATGTAAAGGGAGATGCGTTCCTTGTCTTATTGTAGGTCCAAATAAAAGGTTGATCTATTTTGGAGCTACAAACAAGGCGTAAGATATTAAGGGGGAGATATAATTTGGATTACTTGACTAACATTCTTATTGCAGGAACATCACTTTGTATTTTATGAAGAAATGTGTAACTAAGGGGGAGATTGTTAGTGCCACACCATGTGTTGCCATGTGTGTTATCTCCAGTATTGCTACATCAGTGTTACCACTAGTGTTGCCTCATGTGTTGCCAATGTGTTGGCAATTTATTATGAGTATAGTTACTACATTTAATTCATAAATAACAAAGTGAATATTAATTATTATATATTTGTTATTAGATTGTTCAGTTTGTGGTTGAACAGATCAAAGGAAATGGGCTAGGCGTGATTTATGAATGGAAAGTAAAGTTACACATTAAATCTATATTTATGTGTAAAGGGTGAAGACCAAGTAAACATGGTTAGGATGCTATCTACTCAGGGGGAGATAAAGATAAAGACTACAAGGTCGTGATGCTTGATGGTACAAGTGGTGAATCTTAGGATGACTAAGTCTTCAACAAACAAGAAAGTGAAGCTAAAAAGGAGGAAAATATCCATGGCTGATTTTCTGGTCAGTTGGAGTAGGCTCCAAGCTCTAGGAGCCTATAAATAGTGCAAGGACTCGACAGCATCATTCACCCAATTCAGAAGTTGAGATTTGCACAAGTCAAGAACACAAATCTTCAGTGTTGTCCCATGTGTTGGCAACACATTGTCCAACATTAGTAGGTTATCACGAATAACCTTCATTCCTAGAGTGTCAATGAATGTTAGATATTAAGTTCTTGTAAAGAGTGTGTTCTAGAATAGTTGTTCCACTATGCTCTTGATAGAATATCATTAGGGAACTTTTCGACCTTGTCCAAAAGCTTATTATTAAGAAAGCTCTTGCCCTCCCGACACCCATCATGTTATATATTTATTTATATATATAACTTGATAAAAATCTATTCTCTTGTGATTCTTTTATTATTTTCGCTGCTATTAGATTATCTCAATTTTTCTATTTTTGAATTGGTGTAATTTGTGTTGTTCTTAGTGTTGTCAATACTAATAACAATATTTGTGAGTTTTGTCTCACTTTTCTAAGCCATAGACATTTTCAGAGAATATAGAAATATATATGTTAGACAACACCTATAAAACCCTAGAAATATCTATTCCGTTGCGCATATTCTCCAATCATTTTGGTCTTAAGAGTGTTAGAAGAAAACAAGTACTTTCATCTTATATTACAAATGTCTCTTGCATTTAGAATAGCGAAGGGAAGAACTATTATCGCAATGTCGCAAATAGTCTAAATAATGACTTATCTCCTTGTTGAAATATTTAAGGTTTAAATGGGCGGTTAAGATTTTGTTAGTGTAGGGATGATTGAACAAAGCATTTTCATTAGTAGGAGGATAAATTTGGAGATTCAAATGAAAATGGACTAAATTAGTACGAATTTGGTTGCAGATAAAAGGCTTTCATGTTTGGTGATATGATAGTCGCAGTGAAGCGTGAATTAGAGAGATTAGAGTCTGAATTGGTAAAATTGGGAAAGGAGGGAGATGAGTTCAATGGTGGTGGTTATGGAGGTTGGGGAGTGAGGTGGTGACACAGCCTTACATATATGAAAAGATAAGGGTGAAAGTGTGAGTATTTTTTTTAATCCATTATGACCTAAAGATAAAGGAGGGGTTAACTTTTGGAGACTGGAAGAGCATTATTTCTGGAAGTATGGTTGTTAAGAAAACTTGGAGGAGGTAACTTTAACAACTATTTTCTTGGCATTTAGATCATTTAACTTTGTCCCGTTAAATGATTAATCTTCATCAAAAACACTTTGTTGGGACTTAACAATTTCCCCATTTTGATGAATGATTGGTTATTTTAAACTATTAATAGCTTGCTTCATAGCTCCATAAGCAAAAAGAGATGACATTGAAAATATTGTTGTTTGAGTTTGCTTGAGTTTTAACATTTCTTTATCAAAACTCTTTGTTAATAATTTGATTAAGTGTATTAATCAAAGTTAGGACCTAACATAAAATAACTCAAACAGTGCAAACACGTACTTTCAATTGATTATTTAAGGACAAACTTCATATTTACAAATTTAGGCAAACAATGACTGGATTAGGGCAGGATATTCCACATTTATCTTTTCTAGAATATCGCTAATTTGTATCCATAAATTTTGTGGTAGATGGAATGTAAGTATGACCAATATGTTTGATTTATTTACACTAAATATGATAACCCTAAACCTAATGTAATAAAAGAAATGTGAAGTACATCTAATTTGTTTATGAGTATATTTTATATGATAACCCAAAATTTAATGTAATAAATGTACTTTTAGTTACTGAAAATAGTATGAAAAAATGGTAAGAAGTGGTGGACATGACAAATATTATATGAATTAGAGTTTTTATTGTAGAGTTTTTCATGCAAGAAAATTGTTTCACCACCCTAATATAATCCACAAAGATTTATTTCCATTTTTCCCCCTGCATTAAACCTAATTGCAAATACATAGTTAGGTATCTATAGACATAGAATCAACCAATAAGGAAGAGATCCATATTGGGTTCAAGTCCCCCTCTTTGATCAAATGATCATTATAAATAATAGAATGAAACTAGTACAATCCTCACAAAATTAGCGTAATCACATGTGTAAAATAAGCATTTAATCAACATTAAAGTAACTAAAGCATGCAAGGCATAAAGATTGCCTTGTAAATAGTTCAAGTATGATCAGGATATGATTTTTAGGTTATCTAATAGAGCAAGAGTAATGTTAAGTAATGTACCTATTCTTAGATCCATGGTTGATGTAGAGATGGAGCTACTCCTAGCCTTGAATCAACTTTGGGGGGTTGGGGTATGTAGTCTAATGTGGTTGCTAAACTAGAATTTGTGATGCACACTCGTGCATGCATACAACAAACACACCCACTGGATAATGAAAGACACCGAAGTTGAACCGTTGATTCAATGAATACCCGGTAAAACTTTTGAGAGAGAAAACAATGTCTCAATTTCTTATCAAAACTTCTGCCCAAAAACTGCCTCATTACAATTGCATTATAAGGCTATTTATACTTCACTTGGAACATCCCTCCAAGTCTAGGAATACTAAACTACTAAGTAGATAAACTATGAATTAATTATTTGATGATAAGATTGACTAGAAATATGAAAGACCTCCGGAAGATAATTCAGATTATTATTGCATCAATTTGTATGGAAACGTTTGGATGCTAAGTCTCTGATCTCATTTATGCAGAGTTTCTAGATCACGAAATAAGCAAAAGGTCCTCAACAATGATTCCCGGGATAACTTTCTTTTTGATTCTCAATTTGAAAGTATTAATTTCTTGAAAGTCTTCTAAATCAATCAGGAGGTCTCTATTTATAAAGGCTAGAAACAGGAAAGTAAAGTCGCGCGTCAACGCATCAAATGAGATTTTGTCGCGCAGCCTTCTGGCTCCTTTTAGAATGTAAGCCCATTGGCCTAAAGTTTTCCTAGACTGAAATACCCAAGGGGTCTTGAAAGGTTTTAAATGCTTCAGAAGCCCTTTCAAGTTATAAAAGACGAGGGATATGAGAATTCTGGAATGGAATGCTAACAGTTTAGTAGATCCCAAATTATTTTGGGATTAAGGTATTGTTTTAATTTTATATTTTCTCTCTTCTAATTTTTTTTTATATATTTGCAATATTTACTCTTTTTTTTTTTTTAATATTTTTCTTAATAAGCATAATATCATAGTTTAGGAATTTTAAAAAAAGGAGCAAGTATTTATTTCTGATATGAAAATTCTTACATTTAAAGATATAATCAAAAAGAATACTCTTGGCTTTGATCGCCAAATGGGGACAACTACATACATAAGTATCAATAAGTATCTAGGTATCTCCGCCGGTGGTCAAATGGGGGACAACTACCTCCATAAGTATCAAGGTAGCTTCACCGGAGTAAAAATGAAATGTGGATCAATCTTACTCTGAAATGAAGGGAGAGAATATTAATATATTGAGTGTGATAGTCAAATGTCTGAGATTTTATCTTAAAATCAATTGAATACAATAGGATTATCCCAATTTTTTATTTTTCTTGTATATTTAGTATAAGTATTGTTTATTCCCGATATTTGATAAGTGTTTTACCACGCCTCCTCACAAATATCCAATATTTGGGCTTACCGTGTGAACTATTTTTGGTCCAGGTGATGCGGAGCTACAATATTGTGGGTCGTAGGGCTCACATAGAGAGTATGTTCTGATACCATGATAATATGAGGTTTCATTTCAAAATGAATTGACTATGAGAGTAGCAGCTCATAATCATTGTATATTGACTAGAATGCATGTCTATTCTCGACCTGAGATAATTTTTTCAATAAAATGTGAAAAAAAATAATTAATTAATTTGATCTCATCGAAACTCACTAATTAAATAAGCAGAAACTCACTAATTAAATAAGCACCAATTGAAGTAGTATTGTACTATCTTCATCTCGAAATAATCTTTTCACTTTTTGATTTTCACTACAAAAGTATTTTAAGCAGTAAATTTAAATTTAATTTATTCTAATAAAAATTTAAACTTGTCATTTATACACCATTATAAATACTATAAATTACAAGTTTTATATGCTTGTTAGAATAACTAAATTAATCTAATATATTGTTAAAACTACCTTCATATTGGAAATAAAAAAATAGGGATATTATTAAAACTCTTTATTTACACACCATTATAGCTATTCAAAATATTTTAACAATTTTTTTTTTCATTTTTATCACCAACCTTAATGAGATTTATTTATTACTCCATATTCCCTCTTCTTCCTTATTTGGCTTTTATCCTATAATATCTTCATCTTCCTTAGTGGTTGAACAGTATAAACCGAGATACGAACATGAGCTTGTCCTGGTCAGGCTCAAGTGGATTGGGCCATAAACATAATACATCTCAAGTTACGACATGGGCTTCTCGTACATCTATCTCGGCATCAACAAGGCCGAACAAGGCCCAACAAGCAAACATAAATGCCCAACTATAAGTGCCGAGGAGACCTCCCTCGTAGGCCGAGATCTTCTCCCTTGAGGACGAGGTGCCTACCTCGGCCTTGATGTTGTCATGACGGGGGCCATTTGTTTCTCCTTCCCTTTCCGGCTCATCATGGTCCTAGATGGCCATGAATGACGAGGAGAGGAATATTTGCATCTCGGCATATCTTCATATGACGAGGAAATGAATTCATGCATCTCGGCATATCTTCATATGACGAGGAAAGGAATTCATTCATCTCGGCATATCTTCATATGACGAGGAAAGGAATTCATTCATCTCGGCCTATCTTCATAAGGACTCTATAACAGATATAATCCTCCTAGGATTATACCTTATCTCTTTACAGTTCAATTTCAACATGGATTTTGTCAATCCATCATTATAAATACAAGCCATTATTTTCATATTCTGGTACATTACTTTTATTATCCGAAACTTTGTCAAATTGGTTTCTCGCTCTACAAACCGTGAACTTACTCTCACGCCGGAGGGCCTTCGCCGGTGAAGCCCCGGCTTAGTTTACTTATTTTGTCTTATTTTCAGGCAAAGCAATCGCCGGAGTGCTATCGATCGCTTGGATTTGGGCTGATTCGACATTTTGGCATCATCAGCTTGGTTCCATTGCCGGGAAATTATTTCGAACGCCCTTTGTTTGGCCTGAAAAAAGCTCTCTTGAAGCCATTTTTTCCGCCGGATAATTCTTAAATTCGGCCGAAAAAACGCTGTTCTATTTTGCTCTGTTTTGTTTGGGCCGGAATCTGCAAATTGTCACCTGGAAAAATTGTTTTGGCCGAAAATTTGGTGTGTTAGCAATCGCAATTGAACTTGAATTTTTGGCGTTCGAAATTTGTTCCAAATTTTGGCTGGGAAATTGTTATTTTGGCCGGAATTGTTATTGTTTCCAGATTCCGATGACTGGAAAAAATTGTCCGTTTTGATAATTTGTGCTGTTTGCAATTCTAGTATCAATGGAAGATGGATAGTATGTAAGTGTTACTAATGAGGAGCAGACCCTAGTGAACGGGATCCCTCCAAACACTGAGGTACTTCCACCTCCACCTCAGCTCGAAGGACCCCCTCCCCTCGGCATGACTCTCCATTCCATGGGACAGCCAGCTGTCGAGGGAGCAAGTGCAAACCTTCCCCCTCGTCATAATCGTCCAAAAGGGAAACGTACTAGCAAGAAGTCGACAAGGAACGCCGACGTCGGACAAGCAGAGAACACCCAGCCTGACGACCGACGTACCTTGTTGCACAAGCAGATGGAGACGTTGCAGAGAATTTACGAGACTCAAGCTGATCCACTGCAATTGGATCTAGACAACTCAATGGCCGAGTTCATTAGGCCTTCGAGGGCAGGAGGCAATTCTCGTGGAAGGGACACTCAGGGGTGAGAGACGAGATAGCCAAAGGAGTCCTCCTCGTGGCCGTGATCCTCCCCGTTACTGCTGTACCACCTAAGCAGAACCTCCGAGATGCTCCTCGTCCTCGTCTTAATAATCATGGGAACGAGAAGGAGGTGGTAGACCTGAGAAGCCACTTGAATTCTAAGGATCAGGAGGTAGACTCGAGAGACCTACGAACAAGGCTCAGTCTATCTAAACGCTTATCCCCTCCACGTCTCGGCATAGTACCTCATCATAACCATCATCGGTGTGATTCTCCTACACCTCGGCGTGATTCACCTCGTCCTTGTCACTTTGCGACACCGAGGACTCCCCAACCATATAGAATGGTCCTTGGTGGATATGAAGCAGAACCAAGGAAAGATAAGGCACCCTCTAGACGTGGAGAAACCCGTCGAGATGACGAGGAACACAGTAGGGTGAATGGTCACCCTGGAGATAGGTCCCATCATAGCTCCCATCGTAGTTCCCAACGGAGTTCCCACCAAAGTACTCACTCTAACACTGAAAAAGGAGTGGAGGCTATAGAATGGCAACTCTTTAAAAAGAGAATTGATGGCATGGAAATGGGAAAGAAGCTTGACGAAGACGATGATGACTGGTCCACTCGTCCCTTCTCTCAGAGAATCACAAATGTATCACCTAATCCTCTTTTTAAGGTCCCGAACTTTGAAAAATATAACGGAACCACTGACGCGAAGGACCATGTACAAAGTTTCGAGTCAACCATGAACCTCTTCACAAAGGTCGATGACATGCTCTGTAAAGCTTTCGCGAGCACCTTCGCCGGAACAGCCTTGACCTGGTTCTGTGAGCTGAAAAAGGGTTGCTTCGATAGCTGGAGAGGCATGAGCAAGATGTTCCTAGACCACTTTGCCACTGCAGGAAGGAGGAAGAAGAGATTAACAGACCTTACCAACATTGAGCAAGGGAAGAATGAGACCACTTTAAGCTATTATAACCGATTCCGAATCATGGCAAAGCAAGGGGAAGAAAGCCTCACAGACAGGGAGGTAATTGTTTGTTTCAATTCCGGATTGAGATCCGGACCACTTATTTATGAACTTTCTGCCCGAGAGCCAAAGTCCAAAGCATACTTATACAATGTGTCGTACGCTATTGCCATGGCAGAAGACAAAAGCAAGAAGAGGTCAGACAAGACGGAACCCGGCGGTGGCACTTGCCATGCTTCCAACGAAAATGGGAATGGTAATGGATCCAGGGGGAAGAATAGAACAAGGGGTTCCGAAAATCCTGAAATTTTTACCCCTCTTACCAAACCCATCACGGAGATCATGCAACTAGTAAACCTTCCACCACCTCGTCCGCTGAGCGACAACCCAAAATTCCTTCGTGACAGTTCCAAATTCTGTGATTTCTATAAGGATCATGGTCACAACACTGAAAGGTGCATCGCCCTCAAGCGAATGATCCAAAGGTGGGTCGACGAGGGAAAACTCAACTGCTATGTCATGAATAAAGATGGCAAGTGGAAGCGGAAGGAGGACGAAAGTGAAGATGATGATAAAAGCCAGGATGGGGAACAGAGGCCTCCTAGGGCCAAATTGCATGTGATCCGAAAAGAAGTAGTCTCTACCAGAAAGCTAAGGGACCAGATCCATGAGCTAAGCAAGGTGTACCACGTTCCTGCCTGGGTTCATAAGGCGGAAGAGGTCATAAGTTTCTCTCCCAATGAATTGGCGGGAAGCCGTGCCGCCCGTGAACAACCCTTGGTGATAAAGGGTCGAATTGACAACGTTGAATCCGAGAGTCTTCTCATTGACACGGGGGCCTCTCATGATATCTTATACTACTCTGCTTTCCAATTAATGGGTTTGAAAGATACCATCATGGAGCCTTATCATGGAAGGTTAGAAGGTTTCACTAACCATAAAGTCGGTGCCAAGGGAACTGTTGACCTGGAGCTAGAAGTTGGCGAATATCCCTTCCGATCCAAAGCTACAGTCACTTTCGTAGTCATGGATCTGATAAGTGACTATCATGCGATCCTAGGCATTCCAAGTCAAGCAAAACTTGGGTTGGTCGCCTCCCTTCCTCACCAACGAGTTAAGTTTCCTACTCGTGCTGGAATTGGATGCGTGAGGGCGACCGCCAAGGACTTCTTGGAGCATGTCGTAAAAAGCCGAAAAGCATCCAAAAGCGTGGAGATAGACACTCTGGAAGATAACATCAAAATCTCTAAGTCTTTGAAAACTACCCATACAAGCTCTAGGATGAGTTACATCCGTGAAATATTGGAAGAGGAACCTCTGGTCCTAGAAAATGCAGTTGACCAAGGCATAGTTCCACCCGTCCCGGAGACAGATCTTGTTCTCATCAACGACAAAAAATCGGGGGCCAACCCTGACTTGAGGATAGTTGATCTGCCCGACGTTCATGAACTGGTGCAAGAGGAAGGCCTCGACGTGAATGAAAATGAGGGTAGGAGACTTAGAGAAATCATCATCAAGTCACTGGAATTTCGAGATGGTCCAGAAATGGAGCCCGTGGATGAGTTAGAAGAGGTAGTCATCAACCCTGACTATCCCGAGCAAAAAATCAAACTCGGGGGCCAGCTATCCCCGGAAGAGAAGGAAGAAATCATCTCCCTCTTAAAAAACAGTCTCGACGTCTTTGCTTGGAGAGTCGAAGACATGAGGGGGATCAATGAAGAAGTAGCCCTCCACCGCCTAGAAGTTGATCCATTGGCAAAAACCATCTCACAGACAAGGAGGATTTTTGCAAGGGACAAGGAGGAAGCTATCAAGGAAGAGGTGCAAAAGTTACTTAGCGCCGGAATCATTCGAGAAGTGAAATACCCCGTTTGGTTGGCCAACGTGGTGATGGTGAAAAAACAAAATGGGAAGTGGCGAATGTGTATAGACTTCACTGATCTTAACAAGGCCTGCCCTAAAGACAGTTATCCTCTCCCCAGAATTGATAAGTTGGTTGACTCCATAGCTGGACACCGAACTCTCAGTTTTCTAGATGCCTATTCAGGCTATCACCAAATCAAAATGGCGGAAGAGGACATTGAGAAGACGGCCTTCCAAACATCTGGGGGAAATTATTGTTATGTCATGATGCCCTTTGGGCTCAAGAACGCGGGTGCTACCTACCAACGCATGGTGAATGAGGTATTTGGAGCACAAATAGGTCGCAACATGGAGGACTACATTGATGATATGGTCATAAAGACCAAGGAGGGCAGCCACGCCCCTGACCTGGAGGAAACAATAAACAATCTCTGAGCCAACAACATGAAGTTAAACCCAAGCAAATGTGCGTTTGGGGTGACAGCTGGAAAGTTCCTAGGCTTCATTGTATCACAAAGAGGAATTGAGGCAAACCATGAAAAAATTAAAGCCCTGATAGACATGAAGAAACCTACCAACATCAAGGAGGTTCAGAGATTGAATGGAAGAATAGCGGCATTTGGAAGATTCATCGCCAAATCCGCCGAAAAATCACTGCCATTCTTCAAGGTATTGAAGGGTACCAAGAGCTTCTCCTGGACTCCCGAATGCTCCGAAGCATTCCTCCGGTTGAAGGAGTACTTGGGTTCCCCTCCCTTACTTAGCAGTCCGATTACTGGTGAGATGTTGTATGTCTTCCTAGCCGCCACAGATCATGCAGTCGCAGCTGTTCTTGTACGAAATGATGAAGGAACACAAAAACTAGTCTACTATGTCTCTAAGGCATTGTCAGATGTGGAGAGCAGATATTTCAATGTGGAAAAGATAGCGTACGCACTAGTTATTGCATCAAGAAAACTACGTGCCTATTTTTCTGCACATCCCATCACCGTGTATACCAATGAACCGTTGAAGAAAATTCTGCATAAGTTGGATGGCTCCGGACGTCTCCTGAATTTGTCTATCGCTCTTACTGAGTTTGATATCACTTACCAACCAAGGAAGACCCTCCTCGCATAACCTCTGGTTGACTTCATGGTTGAGACTGCCTTCATGGGTGAACACGTCCCCACTTCCTGTAAGCAAAACAAAACGGAAGAAGAAGAGCCTCCCATTGAACTCCCGTCCAATTGTTGGGTCTTATACACGGATGGTTCAGCTACAAAGGAGATAAGCGGAGCTGGAGTTGTACTAGCAAGTCCGGAAGGAGAGTACACCATGCAAGACATCATACGATTCAAGTTCCCTGCCTCCAACAATCAAGCGGAATATGAGGCTATGATATTTGGTATCGAGTTGGCTTCCTACTATGGAGCAACTAAAGTAGCGGCATTTTGTGACTCCCAACTTGTTGTCAAACAAGTAAAGGGAGAGTATAACACCTAAAACCCCGTACTTACCAAATATAGAGACCTGGTCCTAGACATGACAAAGAAGATGGAGTTCTTTGAGATCAAGCAAATAGGCAGGGAAGATAACCAAATCGCGGACGTTCTATCTAAACTAGCGACTACAGATGTGTCTGAGTCTAACTCCAATCCATACGTAGTTTTTGCTGAAAAACCCGCGTATGAAAGACTACAAGTCATGCTCCTAGATGGAGAGGAGAGATGCTGGATCGATGACTACATAGACTACATCGAGAAGAGCCAACTCCTAGAAGATGAAACACAAGCTAAACTTATCAAGAAGAGGTCACCAAGGTTCGTTGTGACGAACGGAGTCCTCTATCGAAGATCTTTTACTAAGCCCCTACTGAGGTGTGTCTATCCCAAGGAAATTGAGAATCTCTTGGCTGAAGTACATGAAGGCGTTTGTGGCGGACACCCGAGGGCCAGAACCTTAGCTGCCAAGATCATCTTGCTAGGTTATTATTGGCAAAACCTGAGGGAGGACGCGCAAGCATATGTTAAAAAATGTGACAAGTGCTAGAGATTCTCCGACATTCATAGACTCCCAGCGGTTGAGCAAACACTTGAAATACCTACATGGCCAGTTGATATGTGGGGGGTCGACATCATCGGATCCTTCCCTCCCGCCCGAGGCAATTGCAAGTATGTGATAGTAGCAATCGACTACTTTTCCAAATGGATAGAAGCGAAAGCATTGGCCAAGATAACGGAAGAGAATGCAATAAATTCGTCCATGACCACATCTGGTGCCGTTTTGGGCTCCCACACACAATTATTTCAGATCATGGACTCGAATTCATTACGGCATTTACAACAGAGTTGAACAGAGTAAGAGTTCGTCATGCCAAGTCATCAGTAAGTAGACCTCAAGGCAACGGACTAGCGGAGGCTGCTAACAAATTGGTCCCAATATCCCTTACTAAGAACCTTGAAGGACGCTAGGGCAGATGGTTGGACGAACTTCCCCTAGCTTTATGGGCTATTCGCACAACCACCCGGGGGCCAACCGGGGAAATCCCATTCGCATTAACCTTTGGTTCTGAGGCTATGGCACCAGCTGAAATGGCTATCCTAACTGTGAGAAATTCCCATTATGATGAGCAAGTCAACAAGGTCGATAGGCTCCTAGACCTGGACCTGATAGATAAGAAACGACTAGCCGCACAGATGAGGATGGTGAATTACAAGCAAATGACCAAGGCATACCATGATAAGAGGGTCAACAGAAGAGTATTCCAAGTAGGTGACTGGGTACTTAGAAAGATTGAAGCAACTTGTTGGAAGGCAGAACAAAACAAGCTCTCCCCAAATTGGGAAGGTCCCTACATCATAACTCAAGTCATTCGTGAAGGGACATACAAATTGAAGACTAAGGAGGGGAAATAGCTCAAGCATCAATGGCATTCCGACAATCTCAGAAAATACTATCATTAAGTGTTAGTTTACTCTATGTAATAGATTAGTTTTAATTATTAGTCTTTTACCTTTTCAGTACGGTAGGATTGCAATTCGATGTAATCAGTTTCATTTTATGAAAGTTACTTCTTCAACATGCAAAGCAACTACCAACTACTGACACAACACTGGAAGACGAGGATCTTATCCCCGACTCTTCAAAAAACATGCCAAACGCCTAGCCTACCTCGGTATAAGACGGCTAAATGGTCAAACATCTAAAACCTATGTACGAGTCACCTTCCTTGGCGTAAGGAGATAAAAAAGAAGGAAGCCTATTTCTTGACGAGGAAACCACCTCGAATCAAATAACTACAGGCAAGACCATCTAAAACCTACGCATAAGTCATCTTCCTCGGCATAGGGTGATGAAAAAGAAGAAAAACCTAACAGTCAAGACCGAGGACCCCTCCTAGGCCTGATGACTTGCCTCACGTCAAGACAAGGAAACACCTCATCATAAAACGACTACATGCATTCCACGTCCAAAACCTGTGCAAGAGTCATCTTCCTCAGCATAAGGAGACGCAAAAGAAGAAAATACCCCAACAGTCAAGACCGAGGAACCATCCTCGGCCTGATGACTTGAGGTTAAACGTACAGTCAAGATCGAGGAACCCCACCTCGGTCTAATGACTTGTAGGCAAAATTGCCACAATCCTTTGAGTGAGCCAGCCTCCTCATCTTATATAAGGGGTGAAGAACGAGGAACCCTCCTCGGCACCCCCCTAAAAACAGACTTGTACTTGTGTAAAGCGCACAAATAAGCATTCAAACAGTTCATAATATCAATACAACATGAATTGAAAGGAAAGGACATTTCGTTAATATTCAAGGAAAGATTTACAAGTTCCTACCCTATTACATCAAAAAATAAAAATTCCTAATTAGCCTTGTCTACAAAAGGATCTTCCAGGAAGTGCTCGATCTCAGCATCAACGGTAGGATGGGTGACCTGCTCAGTTGGAGCAATGGCTCGAGCCTCCTCATCATTTAGCTCTCCAGCAGCAGTCCCCTCGGCTTCCATCTCCACCTCGTCCCCGTCCTCGATCCTCTCGATTAAGGAGTTGAGATTAGAGGGATCAACGGACGGAGGGACCCATGCTTCTCTGCCAGCCCAAGCGTCCATTCCGGCTATGATGCCCAAATTATACTCTGAATAAGGGATCAAGTAGTGAAGAGCTCGAGCTTCCTCATCGTACGCGTCTTTGCAGATGAGCCGAGCAATGGCATGTAAGTCTGGGCTGTGGGAGGTATCCACCATGAGCCGACGAGCAAGGTGCTGATAGCCATCCTCCAACATTGTGGCTGTCTTCTCATTCATGGCATCCTTGAAGGCTTGGCTAGCCTTGAACCGAGCAACTACTTCTTCTTCTTTGGAGGGAATGACAGCCTCCAGCTCTTGGCATTTTGCCTCAGCCCCCTCGGCTCTCAGCGTGATCTCGGCTTTGAGCTTCTTTAGCTCAGCAATCTTCTCATCTTTGAGCTAAAGGGCTTCCTCGGCCTTCAAAACGGCCTCCTCGGCCTTCCTAGCCGCCTTTTCCTCGGCTTTGGCCTTTGCCTCCTTCTCAGCCTCCAGCTCCTCATCTCGAGCCTTCAGCATCTCGGCAACCGCGGCCATCTCGGTCTCTCCCCTCTTCATGCTGGTCTTGAGCTCAGCTATTTTCTTATCCATGGTTTTTCCATAGATGGATTGATGAGCAACCAGGGTAGCCCACTATATAACCAAGAAATGGAATGCATTAGTAAAACATAAAGTACAAGAAACGAGAAGGAAATGACGAGATAATCACCTCAGAGATCATCAGACCCTGCCTAGTGACCATGTGCTCATTACTATGCTTGGCCTTCAACAGATTCTCAAGGAGCTCCTCGTCCATGGCCCAGTGGATGGCAGCTCGGCCCAGCCTGACATGAGCACCCTCCCTGGCTAACACGTTCAAACCTCTGAGGGGAGTTGGTTTGGAGATGAGTTGCCGAGCTAGATGCTCGGCCTCCGGATAAGACTTAATAGCTTCAAGGTTGATTGATCGAGATGAGGAGGCAGCAGCAGCCTTCTTCAAAGGAGGTTCCTCACCTGAGCCAGAATGAGGTCTCTTTTGGCTAGAAGACCGATGAGCGAGATTCGTCTCCTCAGCAGGCGGGATATCAGTTTACATCTCGACCCTAGCAGTCTCAACATGGGGGCTATGCCCCTCGATTGTTGGTAGTTTATCTCGGCTTCCATATGCCTCTTCCTTGACATCGACAACCTCACCTATAAGCTTGACGGGCAAGGGGACATCACCCTTTGCCGACAGGATGAGTTGACGAGTAGTTGCCTCGTTCTTCCTCTGGGTAAGGGCCGAGGTCTTGGCCAATCGTCTCCTCTGTTTGATGAGCTCCTTGGGATCCACTCCGTCATCCACTATCTCTGCTTCTTGTTCTGGGGCTAGGTCTATAAATACGAGGAAGAGATGGTCATATTACGACATAAATAAAACAAACATCAAACTTTCTATAAGTACCAAAGACGAGGAAAGAAGAATTATATCCTACGACGTCTTCATCTCTGAGGCATTGATCCGGGGGGTCAAGCTTGCAACGAGGACAGTCATCATGAAAGACCAGATCGAGATGGATCTTCCAGTCGTTAAACCTCCTTCCCCTATAAACAGGAACAAGAGGAACCACGCCGTCCCTCGGTCCCGACATCAACCCAGCTTGAACGTAATAACGATCGTCGGCTTCCAACGCCGACCATTCAAGCAAGCCCACCTTGGCAAACTCAGTGAGCCGATCTATCAAAGTCGAGGTCCATTCAGCTCGGACCACTTTCTTAGGGACAGTGGGCTCATCAATAGGAGAGGGGAACTCCCAGCCTTATTGGCTCTCTACCCTAATGACATGGTTCTCCCATCCAGACACCTTGCTGGACATTAGAAGGATGATCTTTGGTTTCTGGGAATCACTCCTTAACACAATGAGCCTAGTATCTTTGATATAGCTTATGTTGAAAAGTGGTCGAAGGCAGCAGGGGTAGGCTCAAAACCTAAACTACGGCACAAGACAATAAAGCTTACGAGAACCCTAGTCCCGTTGGCTCCCAGCATAGCCGGTATGGCTCTCAGGTTTCCTAAGAACTCGTTGATAAAAGGGTCCAATGGGAGACAAAGTCCCTACTGAAATTGTTTAAAGTAAAAATGTACGTGGCCATCATTATAATAGAACCTATCCTTCTCTGCCTTGGTTTCAAAAGTGGGACAGCCAACGTATGTTAATCTGTACTCGTTCCTATCCACCCCGTATCTCGAGTATAGGACCTCCAACATGGGATCCCCGGCCTTGACTGGCTTAGCTTGGGGGGTAGCTCTACCTCGGCCTCCCCTTCCTCGGCCACCTTTTCCCTATACTTGTTCGCCCTCAACAAAGTCATCTATGAACTTGATGGACGTGGAGGCCTCACCCCCTCTTCCCGTCATATCTGCAAAAGGCTGAGAAACAAGAATTAGTTATACCGTCCAAGGCTGATATTAAGACGGAGAAGAGGGATACCCCTCCTCGTCATTATTATAAGGCCGAGGAGGGAGCCTCACCACTCAGACGAAGACGATCAAGGTGATTCGAAGCCGGGTAAAATAAATTGATGTGCTCAATCATCTCAGCTCTATTATCAAGCAACACTATGTTGAGGGACAACGAGTCAACTCGGTCTATCCTCGTCTGGTCCGGATACTGGATGTACATTCTCGTACATCCATACCTCGTCAACATATCTCCTATCTCAGCCAAGTTTACCAGCAACCACGGTCCTCTCTCTCTACGGTAAACCCTCAAATTTCCCTTGTGGTACTCGTAACGAAATCGAGGGGTATGGTCCCAAGAGCATGCCATTTCTAAATGAAGGGTTCAAGAACTTTAATCAAGGCAAAGAATTCAAGAAAATCTTCAAAAGGGGCAACAATGGTGGATTCTAACAGCCAAGTTCGAACAAAACCCAAGAGATTACACATTAAAGTGTAAATCCAAGAAAATCAAGAAAAAGCTTCAAGGGTTCAACAATGGCGGATTTGAAAAGCAAAACCCAACCAAAACCCTAGAAGACGTGAAACAAATTATAAAATCGAAGACGAAATTCTTAAAGAGAGAAGATGTATACCTATTTCTGTTGAAGATGGTCGGAATCGACAGTGAAATCAAACGACGTCGGTGATTCTGGGCTCGAAGGTTCAAGAACACGAAGAGGTTTTCAAATTTTTGATTCGCTCCCAAATACTCAGCAATGGTAAAAAGAAAAATTGATATGGGAGTTTTGTTTTTATACTCACCAAAATGGGTAAAGCCCGAATCAAAAGCGGGTTAACGGGTTTGGCGCCCCCAACATTAAATGCATTTGGTGGTTTCCAAGACGTGTGTCAAGACATTGGGGGCCATGCCTCAGCCTCATCATTGTACCACCAACCGATGGGTAATGGAACGATGTAAATAACACAGCGACATTGGCACGTGGCACCCTGTTCGTATCCTCATAGCCGAGGACGAGATCACTTTCTCCTCGTCATAGCCGAGCTAGAAAGTCGGGGGCCACTGAACAGTATAAATCGAGATACGAACATGGGCTTGTCCTGGTCAGGCCCAAGTAGATTTGGACATAAACATAATACATCTCAAGTTACGACATGGGCTTCTCGTACATCTATCTCGATATCAACATGGCCGACCAAGGCCCAACAAGCAAACATAAATGCCCAACTATAAGGGCCGAGGAGACCTTCCTCGTAGGCCGAGATCTTCTCCCTTGAGGACGAAGTGCCTACCTCGGCCTTGATGTTGTCATGACGGGTGCCATTTATTTCTCCTTCCCTCCCCGGCTCATCATGGACCTAGATGGCCATGAATGACGAGGAGAGGAATATTTGCATCTCGGCATATCTTCATATGACGAGGAAAGGTATTCATGCATCTCGACATATCTTCATATGACGAGGAAAGGAATTCATTCATTTCGGCCTATCTGCATATGACGAGATAAGGAATTTGTGCACCTCGGCTTTCCGGCAGAGCAGACCTTGTAATCCTATTTCAACAAGGATTAAGCAGTTATAATCCAATCAGGATTGTACCCTCCTATATCAATTTAAGTCAAATAAGGACTCTATTATAACAGATATAATTCTCCTAGGATTATACCTTATCTCTTTACAGTCCAATTTCAACATGGATTCTGTCAATCCATCATTATAAATACAAGTCATTATTTCCATATTCTGGTACGTTAATTTTATTATCCGAAACTTTGTCAAATTAGTTTCTCTCTCTAAAAACCGTGAGCTTACTCTCACGCTGGAGGGCCTTCGCCGGTGAAGCCCCGGCTTAGTTTATGTGTTTTGTCTTATTTTCTTATTTTCAGGCTAAGCAATCGCCGGAGTACTACCGATCGCTTGGATTTGGCTGATTCGGCATTTAGGCATCATCAGTGGTCAATTTTAGAAATTCAATAATTTGAACATAATAATTATAAAAATGAGATTATCCGTTTTGAAACAAAAAAAAAATGAGAAATGAAAATATATTTATTTACGGGACAGAAGAGGAAGTAGTATTTAGTTAATTTGTTTTCAATATCTCATGAGAACTTAAGAAGTACAGTATTTGAACAAGGTGCAATGCACCAGTGTCATAATCATACGTACATGCATCATTGCCTTTTCATTATCTCTACGTACTGGTCACTAGTCAAGTTCATTGCATATTGAAAGGTCCTGTTTGCTTAGATCAAATTAAAGGTTAGGCAGTTAAGGTTTGACAGCTGAGGTGAAATCTTAGCTGTCAGAGGTTAACTGGTTTTAAAGATTGGAGTTAAATGTGCAGCGGAATAAAAGTGTTTGAAATAATGTAAAGACAAGTGAATAGTGTAGGTGTGTGTATATGTGTGTGTGTGTTGTGTGATAATACCAATTGAACACAAGGAATTTTAAGGTGGTTCAGAGTTCACTCCTCCTACGTCCACCCTCACTGTCAACCTTGACAAGTGAGATCAATCCACTTAAATCTAGTTCCCGTTAAGATTTACAAAGGATTGGATAGGCAAGTTCCTTGAACTTCCTCTTCCTAATAAGTACAGTCTATTAGGGATCAAGCTCTACACTGAGCTATTCACACTACCCACTTAAAGTCAGTCTTAAGGGGTTCTTACAAATTAGTTTATACACCTGAGATCAGTTACAAGTGTCTTAATATTGTTTTGATTATTGGTTGCAGGTTGAGAAGGTTTGGAAGCAAGGTTTGTAGAAGTTGTGTGTAAAAGGGGTTAAGGTCTTCAGTCTTGGAGAGTTCCTTTTTATAGGCTTGGAAATAGCCGTTGGAGGAGACAAGAAGACAAGGGAGTAAATGCATGTTGGAGTTGCATTTAGAGCCTTTGTTGACTGGAGACTAAAATAGCTGGAATCTGCAACCAGGCATGTGATCTTCATGGAGATGAGCTGGCAACATCTGTATGGAGAGATTTGGACAAGGCACATCTTGGTCATCACAAGATTTCTTCATAGCTGTTGATGTTGAAGATCATAGCTGTTGAGGGGTGAAACCTTTGCTGTGAGAGAACCTTAGCTGTCAGAGCTAAGTTCTGATCTAGAAGGTTTAGGCATTATGTAATACATCATACTACACATGTAATTTAGATACATTAATGTATATGAGAGGATTTGAGTGATATCTTTGAGGGATGTTTGAATCATAGCTGTCCAGTTGATATATATAGAAGTGCAGATTGAAGTTGATGGCTTAGCTGTCCAAGGTCATATGTTATCTTGGCTGTCAGATAACATATGATGTATTTCTTTGTCAAAACCTATTATACCTATGTGGCTTACATAGTTAGGCCCTAACAATTTCCCCCTTTTTGGCAAAGAAATATATCTAATAAAGATATAACCTGCAAGATACTCAAGAATGAATATACCAATGAAGATGAGAACAATCTTCTTGATTCAATCAACTGAGTCTTAAAACAAAACATATTATCCAAAATAAACAATGTTTTAAATGCAGGAATTAAAGGTAGGGATTAAAAAGAACTTATCAAGAAAGACATAAAATTTTCTTAAGAAAATTCATCTCTTTCTCTTCTGGCTGCAAGGATCTCCTCTCTTTCTGCAAGTAGCACTCTCTTCATCTTGTCCTCAACACCTCTGTAGTACATCTCATTGTTCCATTCCCAGCTTATCTCATTATCATAGGTGAAGGTTTGGTTTTGCCTTTCCTTGAGAACAGCTTTGGACAGAGGCTCTTCATCATTTCTCAATCTCATAGTACCCCATAAGGGAGCCTTCTTTGGTTTTGAGCTCTGACCCCTTGTTCCTGCAAATAGGTTAGAAAAGAAGGGGTTTGATTGAAGAGAGATGGGTTGTTGAGTTTGATGTAGAGGTGGATCAGTTGAGACAGTGAGAACAGTAGAGGTTGAGAGTTGATCTTTGTTTCATCACAGGAGCACTATCTTTATCATCACTTGACACAATCACATTTGGAGCAAAGCACCAGAGGCTCTTTTTCCCAGTTCACAGCCTTCTTCATCGATTCAATGGCCTTTCCTTTGGAGGCCTTCCTCTCGCATTTTGACACAGTTGAGACTTCCAAAATGTGTCTCATCTTGGTTATCATTGACCTTGTAAATCTTTGCATGTACGTAATGGTCACATGATATGGGGGTACAAAAGTTGAAGGATTGAAGTTTGGAGGAAGGTTGGATTGGAGAGATCTTGTGTTTAGGGGGATGAATGAAGAGGGTACCGAAGATGAAGGGGAAACATAGCTGTCAGGCTTGGTCTTGCAATGACAGCCATGATAATGGATTTATTGAGGCAAATCCTCCAATACATTTCTTTGGCAAGCTCAATGCATAGGGCATACACAAGGGATGAAGGCATATAAATGCATTCATTGATATTTGAAGAGAGAAGCTGGGAGAACAGAATTTCCCAATCTATTATGGTAGAGATATCCATGAAGTTTGGTAGCAAGGGGGCTTTGTGAAAGAAGGAAATGGGGAGAGCTATTCTGTACTTTTTCCATTCCTCATGGGCAAACACTATGAGGCCACATCTATTCCTTGCATGAATCATAATGGAATTTTTGCTTAACAGCCAAGGATTGGAGACTAGGTGAGGATTGGCAATTTCAGGGAAATGGGAAATATCCTTCAATCTTTGGTGGGCAGCCATGATAGAGGGGAAGGAAAAGTCAATTTCACAATCCAAAATCCAAGGTTCACAAGTAGGAAGGATTTCAGATTCAAGGGAGGGATCAACAGTTTCTTGGTTTTGATCAGGCTCACTAGGTTTAAATTGAGATTCTTGATCAGGTTGAGGTTACGGTTCAAGATCGGGTTGAGGTTCGGTTTCAAGATCGGGTTGAGGTTCGGTTTCAAGATCGGGTTGGGGCTCGGTATCTTGGGTAACAACATGAGGTTCTTGAATTTTAACAGATTCAACAAACTTGGATTGAGGTTCGTGTTCGGGGAATGGGTTCAAAGTGTGAATGCTAGCTTTCTTGGACAAATCTCTCGTTTTTGATAAGTTTCAAGGCTTTTTGAGTTTCTTCCTCTGTTAGCACTTGTCTCAAGTAATAGGTAATAGCAGGGGACATGCTTGGGATCTTCTAAGGAAAGTCCTTCGTATGCTTTGTGAAAATGTTTTCAGGATGGGGGAAGGATCCGAGGGACTATCGAGGGAGATTCTTGACCGGAGAGAGGGATAGCCTGTCGAATGGGAGACATAGGACTTTTATTCCCCCTTAACGAGAGGCTCATCCTTTCGAGCTAGAGCTATTCCCCTATCTTTTTCAACACTTGGCTCATTTGGACTAATGTTAGAGGGATTAAGATTTAGGATGCCTTGAGCCACAGAGTCATGAGGTGAACTAGATTGGTCTTTGGATGAGGAGGGTTGAGGAGTGGTTGGTTTCAATTTTTTGGATGGGGGAGCATCTTTATCTCGTTATTCTCTTCCTAGAGAAAGTACCGAGAGTAAGAGAAGGCTTAGAGGTTACCTTGGATGGGGTTTCAGTACTTGAGACAACCTTAGCCGTCAGAGATGAAGCTTCCATGGCCGTCCTGCATGAGTCCAACCTTAGCCGTCCTTACTTCCATTAGTGACTCAAAGAATGGCTCTTCTCATATCTTCATCAAACTCATCACCTTGAGCTTCACCAAAGATACACAACATCGGGGATTTCTTCCTCTTCACCATCATATTCATCAATGTCTTTGAAAATAGGATCCGACCGAGTATCTTCACCGTCGCCTTGCTCTTCGCCTACCATCTTCCCTTTGTCGGTTCCTTGAGCACTTTCTTGCTCAACAGCCTTCCTCTTCTTGGATTTGCTTTCCTTTACTAAGCTTCTTCCCCTTTCCAGTTCTCTTCATCTTGGCTAGGCTTTTTCTTCTTTTGATTTTGGATGGAGAAGACTCTTGAGCTCTTTCTTTTATGACAACACCTTTGTCATGCTTTCTCTTGGATCTTTTGTCATTCACCATGTTTACCAATCCCCGCCATATCTTCATATCCTTCTCAGCTTTTCTTTTTCAATCTTTGAGAGGCTTCATCAAAATTCTCGTAGCCGTCCCCAAGCTCTAATTTCTTCTTACCCTTCGGTTTGAAGGTGCTCAAGTTGAAGCTTGGTTGATACTAGAGATGCAGACTCAAGCCACTCATCCTTTAGGGGAGGATTCAACCTTGGAATAAGGTGATGGAGAATTCCACTCATGAATATGAAATTGTTCATCCTTGGATTTTATTTCTTGTATTTCCAAGGAGAGGGAGATATGGCTAATTGAAAGTTGTGAAGTAAAGCAACACTCCAGCTTTACTTCTTTGGTTATCAAACTTAGGGCTTGCTTCCATTCATTAGGACTTATTTGATCAAATGATGACTGCTTTCCATCAAACCCTTTGATTACAACATCCATTAGGGTTGATTTGAACAAATCAAGGTCCTTCTTTTTGATTGGTTTGTCCTGAACCAATAGATAATTGCAGCTTGGTTTGTCAAAGAACCTTTTGTAGAATGGTTCCAGGTTGTTGTCTTTCCTATTCCAGAGATTTGAAACACCATTGCTTTTGATAGGGATGTTGTAAACCTTGGACACAATCTTGGGGGTCACATTGATTTCAGTACCTTCAATGGTGGTTTTGATTGCCCCAGTTGATTGTCTTTCTCCTTTCATAAAAATCTCTCTGCATAGCTTCTCATAAATAGGAGGTTGAGCTTCCATCATATTGCAGAGATGATTGGATTCCAAGAGTTCTTTGATGAGAGCTCCAACATTGTGCTCATAGAACTCAGGTTTGATGAAGTATCCATGGGCTTCTGGGTAAGACATGTTTAAACTTAGAACAGAAAGTTTTTAGGGTTTATGAGACAAAAACAGAGGGAATCAAAGAATGAATTTGGAAGAGAGAATGGTGATTGTTAACTGAGGGATTAGTTCGCAAGGTTAAATGATAGTTAAGGAGGGAATTTGAGTTTGTTTGAACGGCTAATACGTGGGTTAGTGTAACGGTTAAAAGATAGCATTTAAGATAGTGACTGTTCATGAATAGTGTTTTTTGTCCCACTACTCATTACATGTACAATAACTCCCCACAAAACAAGGGAGTTATTTCCGTACACAAAGACGAAATTTCAGAGGGAATAAACAGAGAAATTAATGAATATTTGTTAGTGGCAAGTTCCAAACACTTCCTCGATTTGGCAAGAGCTAAATTCATAGCTGTCAGACTTAATTACCAGCCAAGTCTATTTTGAATGATCATTGCCACTAATTTGACTGAAACTGAATTTGCCTATAAAAGATAATGGTTAGATGAAGAATTTTACCAAATCCATTTCATTCATAGCAAAATGGGAAGACTTGTTTCAAAGTTCAGTCCTAGCAAAATGGCTAAGACTGCAAAGAGACTTGTTTTTCAAAGTCCAAGGGTAGATGAAACAAGAGAGGCAAGGTTTGAGAGGGAGTTTTTGTCATATAGGCTCCAAACTGATATAGGTTTGGAGCAGGAGGTGGATCAAATACTAAAAGATGATCCTAATAAGGAGGAGGAGTTGAAGGAGAGAGAGATAAGAAAGAATTTTTGGGAGGAGGAGAGATTAGCACTTTTGGAAGGTGAGGAAAATAGGTTAAGAGAGAAAGCAAAAAGTAAGGGTAAGGCTAAGATAGTTGAGGGGGGGAACCAGTGATCTGACAGCTAAGGTTAAGTTGTCAAGGAAGGAGAGAGAAGGAGAATCAAGTAGGCGAGTTAAGGACAAGGTGGAAAGGGTTTATACCTTGGGAGAGCTAGTGAAGCTTGACAGTGATGAAAGGATTAAGGTTGACACATAAATTGGTCAACCTGATTTCATAGCTGTCAAGGAATTCACAGCTGTCACCAGGGATTCTCTAACTCTTAGCCAAACAGTTCTTGAGGGAACTGGAGATAACTTTGCAGGAGTGCAAAGTTCTCCTTCCAAAGTCTATATGAAGTTGTTTTCTCAATTTCTCAAGTGTTTGAGTCCAAATTTGCTCTAAATGGTGAGGAGGATGAAGGTCCTCGGGCCGATCAAGCTATCATTGCACAGGCAAGTGCAAATTCTTCAGTACCTTCGGCTTTATCTCACCACTTAGTGAGTATCCTCCCTATAATGCGGTTGAAGAGTGGTGGCCAAGGAGGGTCTGTCCTTCTTTGCGCTTCTCAACCTCTCGCTATTGATCCATTTATGGAAAGACACCTGTTTGGTTGGAGAGATATGGAGATATCAAAGAGAGTGCATATCAAGCTCCAGACATTATTTATAGTGATAGAGGATATGGGGATGATTGCTTCCAAGATCGGCTATGGGATAAACAAGATTGACAAATCCTTAGCCGTCAAGGCTTTTCGAAGGTGCTTGCCGAGATGAGAAGGAGGGTTGATGAAGCTTTTGGTAATATGGATTTAGACTTGTTTTTATGGTGTTTGAATTTCTGTAAGGTAGAAATGAGGTTTGGTTTTGATGTGTAAGAAGATTTTGAATTGAGAAAAAGGTTACCGTCGACAATGTTGTTGACAAAGCCATAGGAAATGGTTTATTCTAATGAATAAGAGATTTTATTTTGTTAGATTGATCATGCCTAGCATTGCTCTTAACATCTCAAATCTTTTCTCATCCATAGCCTTTGTTAGGATGTCGAGACATTATTCTCGCACACACTTTTGCAAGACTAATGTTTCCTTTTTCAACATGGTCTCGATGAAGTGATGTCTCGACCTCAATATGCTTTGTCTTTGAGTGTTGGACAGGGTTTTCTCGTCATGGCAATGGTACTTGAGTTGTCACAAAAGATTGGAATGTTGGACAGTTCAATTCCAAAGTCTTGTAATTGACTTTTGAGGTAAAGTATTTGTGAACAACACAAACCGGCAAAGAATATATTCAAATTTCACTGTTGAGGTTGCTACCGAGGTTTGCTTTTACTTGACCATGAAATGATTCTAGATCCAATAAATTGGCATCCACCACTTGTGGACTTTCTATCTAGGTTACACCCAAAGATAGTCGAATCGGTGAATCCAATTAAAGAAAATGGGGATTCAAGAGGATACCATAATCCATAATCGGGAGTTCCTTTGAGATATCTCAAAATTCTCTAGACAAAGCAGAGAGATGAGACTCCTTGGGATTTGCCTCGAAATCTAGCACAAAGACAGACACTAAACATAATGTCAGTCTTAAAGTCGTTACATAGAGAAGGGATCCAATGTAACTTCGTAAAGTGTTGGATTTACACTTTGGCCATCGGGATCAGCATGAAGTTTGGTTGTTGTTGACAAGGGAGTTTTGGCAGTGAAGCGAGATAGCATATCAAACTTTTTGATCATATCCCTTGTGTATTTAGCTTGGTTAATGAATATTCCTTCCTCCATTTGCTTGACTTGAAGACCCAAGAAGAAAGTGAGCTCACCAATCATGCTCATTTCAAACCGGTCCTTCATAATGTTCCCAAATTCGGTGCACAAGTCCTCATTTGATGATCCAAAATGATGTCATCAACATAGACTTGGATGAGCAACGATCATCTCCATATTTTTTGATAAACAAAGTGTTATCAATATGGCCCTTGGTAAATCCTTTACCAAGGAGATATCTAGATAGGGTGTCATACCAAGCTCTTGGTGCTTGTTTAAGTCCATATAGTGCTTTGTCCAATTTATATACATGATCGAGAAACTTGGGATGCTCAAATCCAGGAGGTTGAGATACAAACACCTTTTCATTTAGGACTCCATTCAGAAATGCACTTTTGACATCCATCTGAAACACTTTCATCTTCTTGAATGAAGCATAGGCAAGAAATAACCTTATAGCTTCAAGTCTAGCAACTGGTGCAAAAGTCTCATCATAGTCAATTCCTTCTTCTTGTCTGTATCCTTGAGCAACCAGTCTAGCTTTGTTTCTTATTACAACTCCTTCTTCATTCATCTTATTCCTAAAAACCCATCTTGTTCCAATGACAGTTTGATTCTTTGGCTTAGGAACAAGCTTCCAAACTTTATTTCTTTCAAATTGCTCCAATTCTTCCTCCATTGCTTCTATCCAATCTGGGTCTTGAAGGGCTTCATTTATCTTTTTGGGTTCAATTTGAGAGATGAAGGCACTCATTAGAGAGTCAAGAACAGGCATGTCAGGTGGTATGTCCATTTTGTGTATAGGAAGATCTATATAGATGTTTTTGTTTGGAGGGATAATGTGGGTAATGAATTCAGGTTGAGGAATTGATTGAGAGGAGTTGAAATGAGGTTGAATAGGGTCTTCTTCAAGGGGATTTTGATGATTGGATGAAGGAAGGTTAGTTGATGCATCATGGCTGTCAGATGCACCTTTGCTGTTGAGAGAGGATTCATGGTTTGTCAGCAAAGTTGAATGTTTATTTGTGTCTTTGGGCACTATATAAGGAAGGGAAGGTGAATCTTCTTCAGGAATGAGACATGAGGGGTCATGAACAGGAGAAACCTCAGGTAGGTTATCTGAGTTGCCCACAGCTTCATCAAAATCACATAGCTCAGTGTGACTTTGGTCATTATTTTCATCAAAGTCTACATGAATTGATTCCTCTACAACAAGTCTTCTTTTGTTGTAAACCCTATAGGCTTTGCTAGTGTTGGAGTATCCAAGGAAAATTCCTTCATCACTTTTTGAATCAAATTTGTCAAGATTATTTTTCCCATTGTTGTGTATGAAGCATCTACTTCAAAGCCATGGAAGTATGAAATGGTTGGTGTTCTTCCATTCCAAAGTTCATAGGGAGTCTTGGAGTGAAACTTGTTGATGAGGGTCTTGTTACGAACATAGACGGCGGTGGTTACCGCTTCACCCCAAAAATATTTAGGAAGGTTGTGCTCGACAAAGATAGACCTTGCTTTGCCTCACAAATTGTTCTATTCTTTCTTTACGCAACTCCATTTTGCCGAGGAGTTCTAGGAGCGTAAAAGTTGTGCTCAATCCCTTTTTGATCACGTATTCATCAACACCGTTGTTCTCAAATTCCTTACCATGATCCGACCTAATTTTGATGATGGATAAACCCTTTTGGTTTTGAATTTTATTGAACAATTTGACAAGTTGTTCCAAAGTATCTCTTTTGGATTCAAGAAGGATGATCCAAGTAAATCTAGTGTTGTCATCAACTACAACAAGAGAGTATCTCTTTCCACCAAGAGATCTAGTTCGATAGGTCCAAAAAGGTCCATGTGAAGAAGTTGAAGAGGTTTAGAGGTATCTAGTCTGGTTTTGGCAGTGAAGGAGGTTTTCTTTTGTTTTCCACATTGACAAGCTTTGCATAGCTTGTCCTTTTTGAAGGGTATTTTGGGTAGGCCTTTTACTAGGTTGGAGTTGGCTAGTTTTGAGATGCTTTTCAGGTTTAGGTGAGCTAATCTTTTGTGCCATAACCAAGACATGTCAGATTGACTGAAGGAGAGAAGGCAATGGGCATCTGAGGAATCCACAATTTCTAGGTTTAGACAGTAGAGATTGCCTTTTCTTATTCCAGTGAGGATTGATTTGTTGTTGACATCCTTGACGGCAAAGGTGGTTCTTGGAACATACAACATGATATCCCTTATCACAAATCTGACTAAGGCTAATCGAATTGTGCTTGAGACCTTCTACATAAGATACATTAGTGAAAATAATATCTTTAGTAACAAGGTTTCCTGATCCTTTGACTTTGGCTTGAGAATTGTCACCAAAAGTTACATTTGGACCATTTTTTGGGACATATTGTTGTAGCCACTCCTTGTTGTAAGTCATGTGCCTGCTGCATCCACTATCCAAGTACCATATTCCTTTCCTAGGTTCCTACAAAACAAAAAAATACATTTATGGTACCCTTTATTCTTTTGGGTCCAAAGGATTAGAATTTCTTTGGTACCCTAGCTTTGTTCATTGCTCTCTTTCCAAAGTACTGGTTTAGGGCATTATAATATCCCATGATTTGCAGCATATAGGGAGTAGGAGCAATAGGTTGGGTTTGATTAAAAAATTGGTTGGGAGAAGAGAATTGATTTTGGTTATGAAACTGAGAATGGCTTGGGGAATTATGAGATGATCTAGGAGAGGTATTGTGTTGGGCATGGTTTCTTCCATTAGAGAATGGCCAGTTAGGTCTTTGAGGTTTGGCATATGAGTGATGATCATAGAATCTTTATTTGTCTTGGAGACCTCACTGCTCACCATAACTTGGCTGTCTAGGAAACCTCTGCTGTCCACCATGTCTTGGTTGTCTAGGAGACCTCTACTGTCCACCATGTCTTGGTTGTCTAGGAGACCTCTGCTGTCCACCATGTCTTGGTTGATTCTCCTTCATTTGCTCCTTGATTCCTTTCTTTTGCCATATGTATTTACCTTTGCTTGCTTGTTCTCCTTTTCCTTTTGGCTGACTTGAGCTTGCTATATGAGATTTATTAGTGTGAGTGGGGCTATCTGGAGTTGATACATCAGTGTGGCTGGAGCTAGCTTCATTCCTTTTTCCTTTTTCCTTGAGATCTTCCTTGGTTTGGATAGGATAAACATTTTCTTGGGTTTTGACATAGTTCATGCTTTCAAGAACCATCTTGTCAATTGCCCTTTCATCAGTAAGAGGGGTATATGTGTACATAGTAGGATTGTTAGCTCCAATTCCTGATTTGTCACTTGGGTGTCTTTGGTTGTAGCTAAAGTGGTTCAAGGCTTCTCCAGTCGTTCCAGTTTCAAACTTCTTTCTGAAGGATTCATTTTCCTTTTCAAGATTGATGTTGGTTTCCAGAAGTTTGGAATTCATAGCTGTCAGCTCTTCATTGGCTTTTTCAAGCATAAGGTTTTGGACTTTCAGACCTTGATTGGCTTTTTCAAGGTTCTCAAATGATCCACAGTCATCAATATGGGGAATGTCTTTCTCATTATTTCTCCTTGGTTGAGGCATGATGGGTTGGTAGTTGATCCTTCA
This sequence comes from Adenophora triphylla var. japonica, assembly GCA_022495995.1. Lineage (NCBI taxonomy): Eukaryota > Viridiplantae > Streptophyta > Magnoliopsida > Asterales > Campanulaceae > Adenophora > Adenophora triphylla. The sequence goes on along the minus strand of JAFEMH010004216.1, from coordinate 160,736 downwards.
CAAGTTGTTAGACTTTTGTGTGTGAAGACAAGCTCTGATACCAATTGAAAGGACCCGTTTGCTTTGGCAGCTAAGATTCTTAGCTGTCAGAAATCTTAGCTGTCAAATCTTAGCTATCAGATAATCTGATTTTCTTCAAACGCTCTCAAGGCCAAAATGATAGGAAGTATATGCGAATGAATTGATATTTTCTATGGCCTTATAGATGTTGTCTAACATATATATTCCTAATCTCTTTATCAATCTTAACTCGTCTATGTGATCAAGCAAGAATATATTAAAGCAATAAAAAGCATAAATGAAATGAAAATTAAAGTGCAAGACAAGAAATTAAAAGAGACAAGAGACGAGAATTTTTAAGGTGGTTCGTAGTTCACTCCTCCTACATCCACCCCCACCGTCATGTGCCGTATCGGTGAGATCAATCCACTTAAATCTAGTTCCCTTTAAGATTTACAAAGGATTGATAAGGCAAGTTCCTCGAACCCCCTCTTCCTAATTAGTACGGTCAATTAGGGTCCTAATTAGTATAGTCAATTAGGAATGCTAAACACATAGCATATGTAGTTCTTTCTTGAATTAACACTTGAGTTGTTGAATGAAAGCAATGATTTGGCTCGTTGGTGTTCCCCCTTAATGTTTGCATCGTGTGGTGTGGTTGATTGTAACAAGTGAAATGGGTGAAGGATTGAAAGGTGAAGGGTTTAAGGTTGAATGGTTAATTGGCAACATGGAGCATAGGTGGACAGCCATGGCCAAGTATGTACTGTGGGTTTATTGTACACACATATAAAGGGTGAGGGTTAAATGGGTGTAAAGGGTGAAGGGTGTTGTATCAATATCAGTGTGTGCAATGGGTTTTTGTTGCACACACTGAGGTCATTGATGAAGGGGTGTGGAAGACATACTTGGGGGAGAGAGAAATGGGTATGGTGTATTGGTGCAAGCACACTTGTAAATGGGGGGCTTGATTCCAATTTATAGGGAGAAAAATGGAAAGAGCCGTTGGTGTTGGTCAATGGTTGTCTTCAATATGAGTCTTCATTGATGTTGTCATAAATTCCATGTTTCAAGCAAACATGTTTTCTTCTTTTCCTGTGTGAACACAAGGCTTTGAGGAAGTAGCCGTTGGAGGATTGATGTTGTCTGAGGAATGAAGAGGTCTTCAATTTTGGTCTTGGTCCTCATAATTCAATGCATTTAGATGGGGAGATGGAGTCATAAAGTTGTTTTCATTACTTCCATGTTTTATGGAAAAATGTTTTCTTCTTCTCCTGTGTAAACACATGGCTTGGCTGGCTATCTCCATTTGCAATTCCAAGTTCACTGTAGGTTGGATGCAAAATCTGATTGCATATTCTCGTACATCATCATATTAGCTTTCCAATGAGTCTAATATTGAATATTTTAGGAACTCATTAGGAGGTGAAATTCTTTGTTGAAAAACATGGGAAACTTGAAGGGGCCTTCATGTAACTTATGCAACTTTCCTCTCTTGACACTTTTGACCATTTAACATTGTTTCGTTAAATGATCAATCTTCATCAAAACACAATGCTAGGTTCTAACAATTTCCCCCTTTTTGGTGAATGATTGGTCATTTTAAACTCTTAATGGTTTGCTTCAAAACTCCATACGCAAGAAAATTTGAGCAGATTTTTGGTCAACTTCACGGATTTTTATGTGTTGACTCAACGAGTTCTAGGGTGTGAGGTTATACAGTTTGGTGTCTTTTTATTTGAATTAATAAAGTACTGACTAATTGTTTAAATTCTTCATTATTTAAGGTATTGAATTGAGGTACCTGTTTTAGTTCCTCAAAGAATCGCCTAAGGCTTCAAGATCCTCTTCATTGTCCGAGTCTTCCTCATCTCCGGCCATCAAGCATATCATTGCTTCTTCTCCTTCACTTTCGAGTCACCGTACTCACATTCCTCATCACTGAACTTGGATGAGTCAGCAATCAATACTTTCTCTTTATTCTTCTCATTCTTCTTCTTTGTGCAATTGTAGCAGTTGCATCTTGAACTATGAATTATCTCTTTAGAATATGAGAATTTCTTAGCTGTCTGACTTTCCCTAGGTTTCCTTGGTTCAGGACAGTCAGAGGAGTAATGTCCAAGCTTCTTACAGTTGAAGCATTCAACTTTCTTTTAGGGTTCTCTTGATCGAGGTGGATGGGCTATAGCTTCTCTCAAAGGACTTCTTATGTGCTCTCAAGGTGTTTCGATGCCCATGGATATGAGGTTTGGTAGATCTCCTTGGGAGAGGTTATTTGAGGAAGGTTTACTTTTTGGAGGGAGAGAAGAACCATAGAATCAATATCTTGTTGGGTAATTGGTTTTTGGGTGGTTTCTTGGGCGCTAAGGCAAGAGTTTGTGAAATGGAGGGAACGAGGTTGAAGTTTTATCATTCCTTCTAGTTCATAGGCTTCAAGTTTACCAAAGTATTGTTCAACAGTCATGGTGCTCCATTCGAGCCTTCTCTTATTGGCAAAGCTACCTTCTCATATTCTTGAGGAAGGTTGGAGTATATTTTGAGACACAAGTCTTGGTTCTCAAAAGTTTTACCATGATCGGCAATGGATCTTACCAAGTCTTCAAACCTTGGTTTTGCAAAGCACTTACTTTCTCACCAGGGTAGAATTTGATGTTGTCAAGTTGTCTAAGAAGGTCGTATAGGTTTTGTGTTCTAACACTAGTGTGTTTTTGGAACTTGGTATGAATGAGTTCCCAAGCAGCCTTTGCAGATGGTTCCTTGGCAATTTCTTGAGCAAGAGAGTCATTAACACTCTTTTGGAGTATGTTTTTGACTTTAAGGGTGGCAATCGACTAGCCAGTCTTTACGAATCTGTCCCGCACTCGGAGATTTTACTTTGCTAGGTCCACCATTTGTATCAACAGATACAGGGTATATGACTTCATTTTCAAGGGCATACCAATTCCAAATACTATTGGCATCAAGGTATGTTTTAATTTTTGATGCATATATTTCAAATGATCCACAGTCATCAATATGGGGAATGTCTTTCTCATTATTTCTCCTTGGTTGAGGCATGATGGGTTGGTAGTTGATCCTTCACAAGTTGTTAGACTTTTGTGTGTGAAGACAAGCTCTGATACCAATTGAAAGGACCCGTTTGCTTTGGCAGCTAAGATTCTTAGCTGTCAGAAATCTTAGCTGTCAAATCTTAGCTATCAGATAATCTGATTTTCTTCAAACGCTCTCAAGGCCAAAATGATAGGAAGTATATGCTTGTGAATTGATATTTTCTATGGCCTTATAGATGTTGTCTAACATATATATTCCTAATCTCTTTATCAATCTTAACTCGTCTATGTGATCAAGCAAGAATATATAAAAGCAATAAAAAGCATAAATGAAATGAAAATTAAAGTGCAAGACAAGAAATTAAAAGAGACAAGAGACGAGAATTTTTAAGGTGGTTCAGAGTTCACTCCTCCTACATCCACCCCCACCTGTCATGTGCCGTATCATGAGATCAATCCACTTAAATCTAGTTCCCTTTAAGATTTACAAAGGATTGATAAGGCAAGTTCCTCGAACCCCCTCTTCCTAATTAGTACGGTCAATTAGGGTCCTAATTAGTACAGTCAATTAGGAATGCTAGACACATAGCATATGTAGTTCTTTCTTGAATTAACACTTGAGTTGTTGAATGAAAGCAATGATTTGGCTCGTTGGTGTTCCCCCTTAATGTTTGCATCGTGTGGTGTGGTTGATTGTAACAAGTGAAATGGGTGAAGGATTGAAAGGTGAAGGGTTTAAGGTTGAATGGTTAATTGGCAACATGGAGCATAGGTGGACAGCCATGGCCAAGTATGTACAGTGGGTTTATTGTACACACATATAAAGGGTGAGGGTTAAATGGGTGTAAAGGGTGAAGGGTGTTGTATCAATATCAGTGTGTGCAATGGGTTTTTGTTGCACACACTGAGGTCATTGATGAAGGGGTGTGGAAGACATACTTGGGGGAGAGAGAAATGGGTATGGTGTATTGGTGCAAGCACACTTGTAAATGGGGGGCTTGATTCCAATTTATAGGGAGAAAAATGGAAAGAGCCGTTGGTGTTGGTCAATGGTTGTCTTCAATATGAGTCTTCATTGATGTTGTCATAAATTCCATGTTTCAAGCAAACATGTTTTCTTCTTTTCCTGTGTGAACACAAGGCTTTGAGGAAGTAGCCGTTGGACGATTGATGTTGTCTGAGGAATGAAGAGGTCTTCAATTTTGGTCTTGGTCCTCATAATTCAATGCATTTAGATGGGGAGATGGAGTCATAAAGTTGTTTTCATTACTTCCATGTTTTATGGAAAAATGTTTTCTTCTTCTCCTGTGTAAACACATGGCTTGGCTGGCTATCTCCATTTGCAATTCCAAGTTCACTGTAGGTTGGATGCAAAATCTGATTGCATATTCTCGTACATCATCATATTAGCTTTCCAATGAGTCTAATATTGAATATTTTAGGAACTCATTAGGAGGTGAAATTCTTTGTTGAAAAACATGGGAAACTTGAAGGGGCCTTCATGTAACTTATGCAACTTTCCTCTCTTGACACTTTTGACCATTTAACATTGTCTCGTTAAATGATCAATCTTCATCAAAACACAATGTTAGGTTCTAACAATTTCCCCCTTTTTGGTGAATGATTGGTCATTTTAAACTCTTAATGGTTTGCTTCAAAACTCCATACGCAAGAAAATTTGAGCAGATTTTTGGTCAACTTCACGGATTTTTATGTGTTGACTCAACGAGTTCTAGGGTGTGAGGCTATACAGTTTGGTGTCTTTTTATTTGAATTAATAAAGTACTGACTAATTGTTTAAATTCTTCATTATTTAAGGTATTGAATTGAGGTACCTGTTTTAGTTCCTCAGCAACAGCTAAGGCTTCAAGATCCTCTTCATTGTCTGAGTCTTCCTCATCTCCAGCCATCAAGCATATCATTGCTTCTTCTCCTTCACTTTCAGAGTCACTGTACTCACATTCCTCATCACTGAACTTGGATGAGTCAGCAATCAATACTTGCTCTTTATTCTTCTCATTCTTCTTCTTTGTGCAATTGTAGCAGTTGCATCTTGAACTATGAATTATCTCTTTAGAATATGAGAATTTCTTAGTCAGTTCGACTTTCCCTAGGTTTCCTTGGTTCGGGACGGTCATAGGAGTAATGTCCAAGCTTCTTACAGCTTGAAGCATTCAACTTTCTTTTAGGGTTCTCTTGATCGAGAGGTGGATGGGCTATAGCTTCTCTCAAAGGACTTCTTATGTGCTCTCAAGGTGTTTCGACGGCCATGGATAGCGAGGTTTGGTAGATCTCCTTGGGAGAGGTTATTTGAGGGAAGGTTTACTTTTTGGAGGGAGAGAAGAACCATAGAATCAATATCTTGTTGGGTAATTGGTTTTTGGGTGGTTTCTTGGGCGCTAAGGCAAGAGTTTGTGAAATGGAGGGAACAGGTTGAAGTTTTATCATTCCTTCTAGTTCATAGGCTTCAAGTTTACCAAAGTATTGTTCAAGGTCATGGTGCTCCATTCGAGCCTTCTCTTATTGGCAAAGCTACCTTCTCATATTCTTGAGGAAGGTTGGAGTATATTTTTAGACACAAGTCTTGGTTCTCAAAAGTTTTACCATGATCAGCAATGGATCTTACCAAGTCTTCAAACCTTGGTTTTGCAGCACTTACTTTCTCACCGGGGTAGAATTTGAAGTT
>JAFEMH010004216.1:0-150000 GCA_022495995.1 Adenophora triphylla var. japonica | reverse complement strand
ATTCTGATGAGGAGGAAGGAAGCAATTTTGACCTGCAAAGTGAGGAAAAAGAAGATCTTGATGAAGACTATAATGTGCCAACAGCTAGAGGCAAAGTTGAAGAAAAAAAAGACAGTACACAGAGTCAGAAGAAGGGGAATAAAAAGAAGAAAAAGGCAACTCCAAAGAAAGGAAGAACTAGAGGCAGAGGTAAATAACTTTCTTGATGGCTGTTATTATATGGAATGCGAGGGGTGTGAATAATAAAGATACAATGGATTACTTGTTGTTATTAATTCAGCAGCACAGACCTTGGTTATTGGGTATTTTAGAGCCTAAAACTCAAGGTTCTAAAATGGGAAAGCTGGCTAAAAGGTTGAAATACAGGAATTTTTGTCATGGGAATCCGTTGAATAAGCATATATGGCTGTTTTGGCAAGAAGGATATCAGGTAGATATGGTGCAAATTACTAGCCAAAGTTTGACAGTGAGGGTTACAGCAGATGCTGATATAAATGGGCTAATAACTGTGGTTTATGCTAGTGGAGAAAAATTAGAAAGGAGGATATTGTGGAATGATTTGTTACAGGTTCAACAAGGCAGAAATGAAGCTTGGGTAGTGGGAGGAGATTTCAACATCATCACTCAAACCACGGAAAAGGTAGGTGGCAATGGATGGGATATGGGAGCTATAAATGATTTTAATACATTCATTACAGCTGCTGGATTAGCTGATGTTGGTTATGAAGGAAGCATGTTCACTTGGTGCAATAATCATTTGGATTATAAAAGCAGAATTTGGCAAAGATTGGATAGAATCCTTGTTAATGGGAATTTTCTGGCTGTGCATGGGCAACTAAAAGTTACACATTTGGCAAGGAATGTTTCAGATCATTCTCCTTTGTTGGTGGAACTGAGGAATACTCCTAAATCCAAAAGTGTGTTTCGTTTTCAAAAAATGTGGACTGAGCATGGAAATTTTCTTCAGTTTGTATCTCAGATTTGGGATTCAGTGAGAGAAGAAGATCCAATGATAAGATTGCATAGAAAATTATACAATTTAAGAAGAGCTCTGAAGAATTGGAATTGGAATGTTTTTGGGGATATCAAAAAGAAAATGGCTATGTTGCAAGATGAGATGATTAGAATGGAATGTATTTTATCCCAAGGGGAAAATCAAAGTTTAGAAGAAAAACTCAAAGATGTTAAAGCTGAACTCAAGACTGTGTTGAGATGGGACATGGAGATGAAACAACAACAATCGAGACAATTATGGTTGAAAGAAGGGGATAGAAATAGTGCTTATTTCCACGCTTGTATAAAAGAAAGAAGAAGAATGTCGAAGGTGAGAATAAAGTTGATAGATGGAACTTGGTGTGAAGATAAACAAGAAGTTGGAGACTTGGCGGCAATGTTTTATAACAATATGTTCACCTCTTCTGCGCATACAATCCATGAAAGTCTGTTCAATAACATTGAGCCGACTGTTTCTGAAACGATGAATCAACAATTGGTTGCTATTCCAGAAGAAGATGAAATATGGGAGGTTGTGAAGAGTTTGAATCCTGATAGTGCTCCAGGCTGTGATGGTTTTACGGGGCAATTCTTTCAAAAGTGTTGGGAGATAATCAAGGAGGATGTGATAGCAGCTACCAAGGCTTTCTTTATGGGACATCAGATGCATAATGGTTTTTCGTCAAACATTATTGTGTTATTACCGAAGGTGGATAAGCCAGAAGACTTCAAAGACTTGAGACCTATCAGTTTGTGCACTTTCTTTAGTAAAATCCAATCCAAGATTTTGACTTTAAGATTGGCCAATATCCTTCCTTATATCATTTCTCCTGAGCAAGCAGGTTTTGTCAAGGGAAGAAGCATACAAGAAAATGTGGCGTTGGCTCATGAATTGGTGAATAGAATAGACAAGAAGGTGACTGGACATAATGTGGTCTTTAAATTAGACATGGCAAAGGCGTATGATAGACTCGAATGGGATTTTTTGATGGCAGCTTTAACTTCTTTCGGCTTCAATGAGAATTGCAAAGAATTAGTGGGAAGAATATTGAAAGGAAACAAATACTCAATCAGAATAGAGGGGGAAACATATGGATATTTCGAATCTACAAGGGGTGTGAGACAAGGAGATCCTCTATCTCCTCTTCTATTTATCTTAGCCCAAGAAATATTGTCGAGGAATCTTAACAAGGCAGTTCAAGAAGGAATTTTCAAGCCTTATAATCATGGAAAGGGAAGTAAAATGATCACTCACTTATTATATGCTGATGACATGGTGCTGTTTTGCAATGGGAAGCAGAGGTCAGTTGAAGGTCTGAAGGAGTTATTGAGGAAATATGAGATGGCATCTGGTCAACTCATAAATTTGGAGAAGAGTGGGTTTTACATGGCAGAGTCTATCAGTAGAAGAGAGAGAAATCTTGTAGCAAGGTGGTCTGGATGCAAGGAATGTCAATTTCCTATGAGATATCTCGGAATCCCTCTGTTCAAAGGGAGAATCAAAAAAGTTTATTTTGAATACTTGGAGAAGGCAGTTTCTAAAAAGCTAAATGGTTGGAAAACAAGACTTTTGTCAATGGGGGGGAAACTGACTCTGATTAATTCAGTGCTTAATAGTATTCCTGTTTATACTATGGGGATTTTGAAAGTTCCAAAAGTCATAATCAAGCATTTAAACAGTCTGATGTCAGCTTTTCTATGGAATAATGGTGGAGAAGAAAGAATGCATTGGATTTCTTGGGCTAAAGCTTGCAGGCCTAAAGAAGAAGGGGGTTTGGGAATTAGAAGATTGGAGGATGTGAATAGAACCATGTTAGCTAAGCTGTCTTGGTCATATTTAAATGGTGGAACTTTGTGGGCTCAGTTTGTTGGAGATAAATTTGGTGGTAAGAAGTCGACTGTTTCTTCTCACATATGGAATTCTGTAGTGAAAGTTTTGCCAGAGATGGATCAACAATGCATATGGGAGATTGGTGAAGGTAAAGTGAGTTTTTGGAATTCTAATTGGTGTGGTAGGGTGTTAAGTGGAACAGCTGAGTCAAAGCTTACTGTGAAAGAAGGTTTGGATCAGATTCAAGACATGTTACCTTTTATTCCTCAGCAGTTTCATGAAGGCATTAAAAGAGTCAGATTAAAAGAAGGTAAACCTGATATTCTGAGATTAAAGTTGACTACATCAGGGATTTTTGAAACAAAAGCTTGGTGGAACTTTATTAGAGTCAGAAATACTATGGTTACTTGGGGGAAGAAGATTTGGCATAAGTGTATTCCCACAAAAGTAAGTTGTTTTTGGTGGAAAGTGATGGGAAATGGTCTTCCTGTTGATGATAGATTGCAGCATAGAGGATATAACATGGTTTCAAAATGTGTATGTTGTTTGGTTAATCCTCAGCAAGAATCAATTCCACACTTGCTGCTTCAGTCTGAGATAGCCAAGGAAGTTTGGAAGCATTTTGCTGTGATATTTGGGAAGTCTGAAGATTATACCTCGTTGGATCAATTATGGGACACTTGGATGTTAAGTAGCTCAAATAGATCACAACTTGGTTTGATAAAGAAAGGAATAATGTTGTTTGGATGCTGGGAGATATGGAAAAGCAGATGTAAAATGAAGTACGAAGGATCCCCAATGATTGTGCAAGAGATTTTGAAGCAAGTCAGACTTAGTCTTCAGGAGATGTGCTTTCATTTTGTGCCTAAAACTGAACATAAAGCCGCTGATATAATCATTCTTAGACAGCTTAATGTTTCTCTGAAAACCCCTAAAATAAAAGCTGTTAAGAAGGTGAGATGGGAAGCTCCAGTTTTGCAAGACTTCAAGTTAAACACTGATGGTTCATCAAAGGAAGGTGTTTGTACAGGAGGTGGTATTATTAGAGATAAAAGAGGTGCCTTGGTAGCTGCTTTCTCAAATTATTATGGTTATGGGACAAATATGAAAGGCGAGATTTTGGCTTTGAGGGATGGTCTAAAGCTGTGTCAACAATTACATATGCAATCTGTTTGTATTGAATCAGATTCGCTGGTTGCTGTTTCTGTGGTTAAAGGAGTGTATAATGGCCCTTGGGAATTTAGTTACGAATTAGATGAATGCAAGATTTTGTGTGGAAGTTGGCCTATAAAGCATGTTTATAGAGAAGGTAATGGGGTCGCGGATAGACTTGCTAATGAAGCTCATGGGCACAGAGAAAAGAAGATGTATTCCCCTTCTCAGTCTCTGCCAAAAGAGGTTAGTGATGCAATGCACAGAGATCATTCTGGAGTTTTTGTTTATAGAAATGCTTAGCCTGTTTTTGTTTTGGTGGATTGGGTTTTGGATAAGGCTGAGAAGCATTATACAGTTGGTAATTTTGATGAATAGAGTGCAGTTGATAGTCTTGATGGTGAATTTGATATGGCTGCAATTTGATTGGAGTTGGCTAGCTTGGGTGATCTCAAAGGAGTTATGGAAGGTTGTGGTCAATTGGGTTGCGGTTGAGTTGATTGGGGTTTTGGAGAATGTTAAAGACTTTGTTTTTTTGCATATAAAAAGTCTGTTATGGTTTACTTTGGCTGCAGTTTTAATGGTGGCTGGGTTAGATGCGGTTTTGAAGACTATATACAATAATGAGATGGTGTATAGAAATGGATATATGCGGTTGGTTGTTGCGGTTTTGATAGTTAATAATTTGGCTAATATTGGGTTGATTGCTGTTAGTATGAAGCGGTTAGTAATTGAAGTCGCGGTTCATGTTAATTTGGGTGCGGTTGTGCATACGATTAACTTGTTGCGGTTGGCTTTGGTTGTTGTTGCTGCTGGGTTAGCTGAGGTTGTGGTTGTAAATAAAATTGGGTGTATGCGGTTTGGGAGTGCATTTTTGATAGTATATATTTTAGATTCAAATGGTTTGTTTGGAGTTGGCCAGAAGCGGTTTGGCATGATAGTGTTTGAGGTTGCAAAACGCTTGAAGCGGTTTAAGCAAGAGGCTGATTCAGTTGTAGTTTGGTTGGAGGCGGTTGTGGGGCTTAGTGTAATTACTTTGTCCAAGCTGTTGCTCATTTACAAAGAAGATAAAGATAAAGATGATAAAGATAGATATAGGCCTAGATGGTTAGGCTATTATATTGTAATAGTTAATAATAGAGATAGGCCTAGTTGGTTAGGCTATATTGTAATAGCTAGAGATAGAGATAGGCCTAGATGGTTAGGCTATATTGTAATAGCTAGATTGAGGTCCGGCTCCATCTCACTCGTTGAAGTGATTGGTTGTCCCCCTCTTGTAATCAATTTTTTTGATCTAATAAAATCCGCCCAGGTACCGTCCTGGTTCCCCTAAAAAAAAAAAACCCTAAACCCTAAACCCTAAACCCTAAACCCTAAACCCTAAACCCTAACCCTAAACCCTAAACCCTAAACCCTAAACCCTAAACCCTAAACCATATAGGGTATAGGGTATAGGGTATAGGGTATAGGGTATAGGGTATAGGGGTATAGGGTATAGGGTATAGGGTATAGGGTATAGGGTATAGGGTATAGGGTATAGGGTATAGGGTATAGGGTATAGGGGTATAGGGTATAGGGTATAGGGTATAGGGTATAGGGTATAGGGTATAGGGTATAGGGGTATAGGGTATAGGGTATAGGGTATAGGGTATAGGGTATAGGGTATAGGGTATAGGGTATAGGGTATAGGGTATAGGGTATAGGGTATAGGGTATAGGGTATAGGGTATAGGGGTATAGGGTATAGTGTATAGGGTATAGGGTATAGGGTATAGGGTATAGGGTATAGGGGTATAGGGTATAGGGTATAGGGTATATGGTATAGGGTATAGGGGTATAGGGTATAGGGTATAGGGTATAGGGTATAGGGTATAGGGTATAGGGTATAGGGTATAGGGTATAGGGTATAGGGTATAGGGTATAGGGTATAGGGTATAGGGTATAGGGTATAGGGTATAGGGTATAGGGTATAGGGTATAGGGTATAGGGTATAGTGTATAGGGTATAGGGTATAGGGGTATAGGGTATAGGGTATAGGGTATAGGGTATAGGGTATAGGGTATAGGGTATAGGGTATAGGGTATAGGGTATAGGGTATAGGGTATAGGATATATATAGGGTATAGGGTATAGGGTATAGGGTATAGGGTAATTTAAAATAAATATGGGTCAATAATATTTATTGACTCATAAAAATAAATATGAGTCAATAATATTTATTGACTCATATTTATTTTTTTGAGAGTAATTTAAAATAACTTTCATATTTTATATAAATAAAAATAATGGCATTATAAAATTAAAATTAATTAATATTTATGATTTATTTATTTTTTCAAAAATATCATAAATATTTATGATTTATTTATTTTTATATAAATAAAAATAATGATATTTATTAAATTAAAAATTTTTCAAAAATAATATTTATTGACTCATATTTATTTTTTGAGAGTAATTTAAAATAACTTTCATATTTTATATAAATAAAAATAATGCCATTATAAAATTAAAATTAATTAATATTTATGATTTATTTATTTTTATATAAATATATCATAAATTATTATGATTTATTTATTTTTATATAAATAAAAATAATGATATTTATTAAATTAAAATTAATAAATATTAATGATTTATTTATTTTTTCAAAAATATAATGAAAACAATTATATTTATTAATAATAGCGGCGGAAATTTCCGTCGCTGAATTTAAAATCAGCGGCGGAAATTTCCGTCGGTGAGAGTGCCATGTCATCGATCCAGGTGAGCGTACGTATAGTTTAGCGTCGGATTCTGACGACGGAATATTCCGCCGCTAAATATTAATTATAGCGTCGGAATTTAATTTCCGCCGCTATAATTAATATTTAGCGGCGGAATATTCCGTCGGGGAAATTATAAAAACTCATTTAATCCCTCAGATATCAATCACGAATCAATTTCCCTCTCTCTCTCTTCCCGCTTTCTCTCTCTTCCCGCTCGCTCTGCGACCTAGAAGAAGAATCGCCGCCGTCGTCCACCTCTCCACCGTCTCCGCCGTGACGAACCTTCGCCGTCCACCATCTCCACCGTCTTCACCATCTGCGTCTCTCTCTCCCTCTCGAAGCGATCCAATTTCTCAATCCTAGCTCTCTCTTCTTCAAGGTACGTGATTTCCCTCTTTAAACTACATTCGATTGTATTCTTTTTTAATCAATTATATTGCGATGCGGTTTTTGCCAATCTAGGGTTACGTATTTTTGCCAATCTAGGGTTCCGTCCACCTCTCCACCGTCTCACGCCGTCGTCTCCGTTGGTCCGTCCGCCTCCTTCCACGGTCAATTTCTCTCTCTTCTCTGTATTCATCAACCAGGTATTTCGATTCCCCCTCTTCATCGATTTTTATGATTTATTTATTTATCGATTTCAAGAAATTTCAAGAAATTGGTTAACTGCTTAGGTTTGTTTTTTCTGTTTTTTTACGGAATATTGGCTTATTGTCCTCCTTTGCATTGGTTCTTTGACAGAATTGAATCAATTTTAATACATTCTTTAGCTGTGTGTGTTTAACGCTTTTTTTTTTTTTTTGGATTACTCTTATTCTGCTGCATGTGGCATTTCTATTTTTATTAATTTTTCTTTTGGAGGTTGTCAATGGACTTGGATTACTCTCATTCTGCCCTCTGTATGCTGGTGTCAAGGATATTTGTTTATCAAACAGAATTGGGACCAAGGCTTTGTTGGTGTTGTTATCGAACATTATTGGGCTACTCTTTCTGATCTGTGTGCGTGTGTGTTTTTTTACTTTTGTATGACTTGAACGTTGCTGTATGTGTACATATGGGGCTGTTATCTGTAATTTTGATGAGAATTCATGTGAACAACACTTCAAGAAACATTGTTAGTAGTTAAGTTTGTTACCTGAAAGTTTTGTGTTATTATGCATAGTTTAATATGAACATGGATAATCATGATATTATTATTCTTCGATTGGAGCTATATCTTGGGAATTTATTAATTTGCAAAGTCTTTTGTTCTGTAAGGTAATAGAAAATTAAATGTAACCAGCCCCCAATATTTCATTGGGTTAAGCAAAGACATCTGCACTGCACTGTACAGTATGAAGTTGGCCAAGTTGAAAATGTTAGAGATTCAGCATCTAGCAACAAAGAATAAAGAACTCGGTTATGATTGCCAACTTGAACATTAACACTAGAATTGGATTTTGGGACAATTCAATAAAAGCTACTCTCTACTCTATTTTGGAAACGAGGATTAATAAAAAATTAGTGTTGTGATGTGAGTGTAGGGTACGAGGGAGAAGGTGGGGCAAGGAATAGTAAGTGTATAATTGTTATGAGTAGGTTCCATTGAATTGAATAAAGAACTATTATAATATCTCACTACAAGAAACAGGCTTATTTACGGCGGTTAAAATCCGCCGTAAATAATACGCGCCCCGCCGTATATAGTATTTACGGCGGACTAGCCGCCGTAAATAGATCCCCGTATAAATCATCGCCGTATATACTATATACGGCGGGACAACCGCCGTATATACTATATACGGCGGATATACCACCGCCGTATATAAATGGAATACATACGTATAAAATGGCGTATTTGAGTGATCTTTATACGGCGGAATGTGTAACCGCCGTAAATAAGAGACGAGTCGTCCGCTCCGTGACGAGTCGTCCCAGTTGCACCCCACCGGGTTCCCTCGTCCAAGCGAGTCGTCCATGGGACTTTTATACGGCGGTCACTATATCCGCCGTAAATAACTAAATAGGGACGACTCGTCCAACATGGCACGAGTCGTCCCATTTACACCCCTCTTGGTTCCCTCGTCCCCCCTTTGGGCACGAGTCGTCCCTAGGTTTATACGGCGGATTTAGTCACCGCCGTAAATAATCCTATTTTTTTTTTTTCCCCAGCTTTGTATAATTCATTTTCCCCAAAAATACGTTCACAAAAACCAAATTCAACCTGTACACACACAATATAACAAAAAATACACAAATGCAATCAATATTTACAATCTACATATTAACACAATTAATGTTGAATGTATCCATACATAATAACCATTATACAAAAAAGTTATTAGTTGTTGAATGTATCCAAAATATACAATGTCTAAAATCCACGAACACCTATTCATTACCGTCATTTCCACGTCGTTCCATCCAACGTTTCAATTCATCAATTTGTTGTTGTAACTTAAGGCGTTCATCCTCATTTTTTCGGCGTTCCTCCTCAAGTTGTCTTTCAAAATGCGCTCGACCCCCGCCACCGCCTCATTCTGCTGAGAAGGTTGGGATTTACCAAACACCTTAGTTTTGTTCAGACCGCCTCCCATACATCGAACTCTCCCATGGTCATCAGAGCCAAACATACCAACAAAAATATTTTCACGCGCCGCGGAGAGTGCTACGCGGCTCCTCAATTGCATCATTAAGCGTTCTTTGTAACAAAAACAACATGTTCAATATAAATGTTTTAACTTTAATTAATATTATGAAAATGAAGTTAGAAATGAAAAAAGTATTCTATAGAATAACAAAGCTGAAAACAGAAAAGGTTGAAACTTTAACTTACAATCATTTGAGTGGTGGCTTGATCTGCGGGTGTTTTGCCCGTGCGCGTATGTATGAAAACGCTTAAGCGATCAGTTGGTAATCCCTTGTCGCCTCTCTACAATTTATAATAGAATCATTTGACAAAAAAAAAAAATATTTATATACGATACAAAAAGAAACATTAATTGAATTGACAACTGAGAACTAAATTGAACGATGACAAACCTCTTTGATGACTTTGGGATGGGACGTTTTTCCGGTCCTATTCAGGCACGATTGTTTTTCTCGATTCAATTTATTTGTTTCTGATATTTCCTGGAAAAAAAAAAAAGATAATATTAGTATTAATTTGACTACTTATATAAGACATTCACGATAATAGATTGAGATTAATTTGAAATATACCCGAGCCTTGGGCGTACCCCACATCGCAACAAGTGCAGCCCATTGATCCAACGCACCCACGGGGTGGGTGAGCCAATGCGTCTTCGTCAGATTGATACATCTTATAATGCTGTTTCAACTGAGTAATAATATTCATAACTGAGTCAATATTCATAACAAAGTCATAACTGAGTAATATTCATAACTATATAATACTTATTATATGCTTGTCTCACATTGTATTTCCAGTCACGCCACGCTTTAGCGAGAGAAAGAGCCATAACCGGGAAATACTCCGGAGGAGCATTTGTATTTTCCTATATACACAATTCAACAAAGAAAAAAAAATCAATTGTTAGAGAAGCATAAGACTTTTGACTACGTACTAGAGATATATGTAAGAAATATGGATTACAACTTACCAGAACGTCATTCCATACGTTATTTATGCACTCGTGATTCATCTGAGACCACTCATTAGTTAATGGGAAATGTTCCCCATTTTTAGCAAAAATTCCTATACGAGTAGCTAATTGTGCCATTTCCCCACCAACTGGTTGACCATAATTATTCCATATTATGATCAATCTCTCTTTACCCCATTTGGCGGTTGGTTTTGCCAACCCTCTTCCTTTAGGGTTAGAGCCCTGACCTGGTAATAAATTTTTCCTTGGAGGCATATCTGTCATATGACAATTCAATTATAGCACAAGAATTGGATAAACCAAGTAAAGGACCCAAAAAAACAATCTTATAATATATGTATAAGACCTATAAATTTATTATAGGTCTTATGTATCATGTATAAGACCATATATTGGTCTTATAAATGGCCTTATAGAATAACAATGCTTCCAATATACAATTGTAATACTACAAGGTAGATATAGAAATATGAACATTGACAAAACAGCAACAACAACAAAACAGCAGCAACAACAACAACAAAACAGCAGCAACAACAATAACAAAACAGCAACAACAACAACAAAAAAACAACAACAACAACAAAAAAACAGCAACAACAACAACAAAACAAAGAAGAACAACAACAACAAAACAAAGAAGAACAACAACAACAACAACAACAACAACAACAAAACGGCGGCAACAACAACTTTTCTTTTTTTTTTTTTTCATTTTTTTTAAAGAAAAATGATACCGGTACGATGGGATTGTTAGACCACAATTTATCCCAAGCCGGGTTAGGAGCGATACAGGAAGGTTAATGGTTTCCACCTATATACCAAGTATCGTTTTCATTAAAAGTATAAAGTATAACAGAGCTCATTGAAGTTGAAATTGACATATGTAGCAATAATTAGCATAGAGAAAAAAAAAGAGCTCATTGAATGAGTATATGATAGTGAGACCGCATGCTCTCTCCATTTGAAAAGAAACTCCTATTTTGACTTTTCAAAGTCAATTTGATTACTATAAGCCTTCATGTACATGAGTGCAATTCATTTCATTTTTCCAGGCTATAGTTTAATGCAAAATCCTTTAGTGAAGACCCTTGAAATAGTAGAATTAACATTGATTTCCAGAAATGATATTCTGAACCATTATTGTTTAAATTAATGTAGTCCTATTTTTCGTAACTTGACCATGCTATATTTGGAATGACACATAAATGAAGGCCCTACACACTCAATTAGTAAAAGAACAAGACTAAAAAGAAGAATTTATGCAAATAGTTGAGATCAAACAAGACAGAAGACACCACTATTACTATTTTAAGGTGGAAAAAACTCCCATTGCAAAAACAGGGCCAAAATCATTCATATATAGCAAGGCTTTGTTCTGGTAAAAAAACGAGAAAAACCATCAACACTCATCAAGAAAACATATTCTACAAACGAAGCTAGATATACTTCACAAAGAAAAATAAAAAACAAGGGATTTGATCTAGTGGGGATGAGTCCAATCCTTAAAGGAGCACCCTTTTTTTGCATAATTTTTTTTTTTTTTTACAACGAGGAAATCAATTCAAGGTTGAGAGTAGTCCCTTCAAGGTTGAGAGAGTATAAAGAGGGCATTGCAAATTCAATTTCATCAGTTAAATACAAAATATGTGGTGTATTACCTCCAAAATATGTGATTTGAGTGGGAAGCGGGGCGGGGGGAACAACAAACATGACATTACGGGGGGGGGCTCCCGCGGGTTGTGGACACATTTGTTATATGTCACATTTAACAAAAAACAAATACCAAATCGGTGGGGAAGCGGGGCAGGGGGAACAACAACCACAAGGAACAACAACAACAACAACACTATAGGGCAAGCCTTGCTTGATACAGAAAAAGTATAAAATAGTACGAGTGGGGCTCCCGCGGTACCAAATCGGTGGGGAAGCGAGGCGGGGACATCCCAAAGTAAAAGGAGTACCTGGACAAGCTAGCGGATGACGGAGGTAGAAAGTAAGAGGCTGCAACAAGATCCCGTAGGAAATAAGAGTTTGATCAAAAGAAGCGTAACAAATACATATTACAATTAACAATATTAATATTCAATCCACCCATACAAAATAACAAGTTTGATTGAAATATGAAACATAAGTAATAACATTGTCTTAGTAATAGTAAGCAAATAAGATCTAAACAAATACATATTACAATTAACAATATTAATATTCAACCATACAAAATAACAAGTTTGATTGAAACATGAAACATTAATAATAACATCACAATAATATCACTGATGAGAGCCGGAGGTTTGTCCACGATAGTAGGTCCGACGGGAAGAACGCCTGCGTGCACGAGCGGTGGCTCTCGAATGCATCATAGTCAAATAATCCTACGAGCGGCTCGTAACTCCGGGGCTCTGCGCATCGCCCAAGCCTCCACTGCGTATACCGGGCTCCCAAAATGGCGGTTTCATCTTCCAACCCCTCAAACCGATCTTGCACCTCCCCCATCTAGCATCCTCTAAAGTACGTCGACTCTCGTTCCCGAGCGATAACCTCCCCCATCTAGCATCCTCCAAAGCATGTCGGCTCTGCTCCCGAGCGATCCTTGATCGCTCCTGCTCCTCAAAAATGCCCTCATGGTATCCCAGCGATCAAAAGAACCTGCCGGCTCTGGTTCTCCTCTCCTCCCCTGACCACCCTGTCTCTCCCGATCCTCCTCTTCCTGCTCCTCATCATCCTCCTCATCAACGGGATCCATTTGATCATCAACACCGGGCATACGCCAATGCAGGCTTGTTCACCACTCGGAAACGTGGCCCCTACCTGCAACGGACCGTCCTCACAGGGAGTACCATATTCAAATAATAAAGACACATTGTCCGTCGCCCTCCGGTCCCTCACAAACTTGTCATACTGCACTAGCCGGTCTGAGAATAAAAACTTCGTGCCCCCCATCAATATCATCGCCTCGGGTTTTGGTTCACCCACACAAGCTTGAGCAATCAATGTGATCATCCCCCTATTGATATGTTTCCCTTTTTGGTAAGGGCAAATGCCTCACATCTCCGAACAAAAATATCAACCCAATCAGAATCACCGAAAACTCCTCAACCACATTCGCAAAAGGTTTACCATAGCCACATTCAATTGAGCGGGCTCTCCGTTTGCCAACCAAGACATAGATAGACCTCTGTAAAATAATTTCCAAGCCGGGTGAGAAAGAGAGGAAGCCCTAAGGTATTTTTTTTGCGGGGGGCAATCTGTGAGCTCCGAAAGAAAAAACAAGTCCCCATCGGACTCGACCCGAGTTTCCTCTCGGTGATCAACCCCAAAGATTTGCCTCAACTCATCATAATCCACTCGATAGGCTTCATCATTCATATGAAACCGAATAGTATTTTCTTGTGACCCCTGGCCTACCTCCAAAGTTGAAAGGAACTCAAGTGAATATCTCAAATACGTAGATGGAGTCTTCCCCGGAAATTACCTAACTGGCTTGCGTCATCAATTACATTACTAACGTCTCTAAACCCAAATCCCTCAACACCGGCAAATGAAGGAAAGTGGTGACTTGAAATTTCCTACCCTCCAAATTCCGCCATTTTTTCTTTTGAGCGGCGGTCAATTGGGTCAATCCCATATACGGATCATTTGGGACTACGGGCGGCGGGTTTTGTCTACCCCTCTTGTTGCTACCCTCTCTCTCCTTAGGAGGCATATTTTCAACACAAAAACCACCTATACATAAGACGGAGAGACACAAATTTTAGTAATAACATTGTCTTAGTAAATAGTAAGCAAATAAGACCTAAACAAATACATATTATATAGAAGTAACAATATTAATATTCAACCATACAAAAATAAGAAGTTTGATTGAAACATGAAACTTAAGTAATAACATTGTCTTAGTAAATAGTAAGCAAATAAGATCTAAACAAATACTACTCAAACTAATCATCATCATTATCGGCCATATCAACATCATCATTATCGGCCATATCAACATCTAGGTCATTGATATTAGTAGTTTCAATCTCGACCCCATCAACTCCCTCTCGCACCCACGATGCTTCTTCGTTAGCAACATTTTCATCCAGATTTTGTGAGCAAAATGGTACCAATTGTGGAATCGAATTTGCAACTTGTTTATCATCATTTGAATATATGTCAAAACTATCTCTTGGCGTAATCCTCATCACAACTTTCCAATCACTTTCTATAGGATCTTTAACATACCAAACTTGCTCGGCTTGAGATGCTAATATGAATGGTTCATCACCAACTCGATTATCCTTATACAACTTGTGATTGAAGTTTACAAGAGTAAATTTTTGCTCATCTTCCATCTTACTGTCCAGGTTATCAACCCAATCACATTTAAACAATACAAATCTTATTGAGTTGCTATAACGAATTTCAAGGATCTCAATCAACTCCCGTAGAAGTTAACATCCCTACAATGGGATTATTATCCTTTCGGCTTGCAAAACTTGTCACACTTGCATTCGGCATGACTCCACTATTTTGAGTTTTCCTTCGTCTATCGACATCCTTCACTCGAAATCGAAAACCATTTATTATGTAAGACTTATACCGCCTCGCATCCATATGAGGACCCAATGCAAGACTCGTAATTCTTTCGGGCACTACATCTTTCGTCGTGCCTCCCTTTTATAAAAAACAAAATTTAATAAGAAAATATTTAAAACGATAAATTGAAACTATTATATGAAGGTGGTTTCATACTTACATAATCCTTAAACCAGACTAACAAACTTATCATTATGTTCTTTCTCTATAAGATGTCGTTGATTACGAGGTAATGTCTCCCTCAAATGTACACGATGCATTACGAGCGAGATCGAAAATATGAATTAAGTATTAATTTGAAATATAAAAGATATAAGGAATGTAAGCCTCATGTAAGGAATCACTTACTCTAGGTATTGTTCAACATCTTCGGTATTGAAAAGCACATATCTATGCGCTTGTACTCGTGTGATGTAATCAAGGATAATTACCTCTTCTTTTCCTACAAAGCGGCCTAACTCATCACCTTCATCATCATTTCTTCTAGGACGATTGGACTTTGTCTCAATGTCATCCAAATATTGCGTACAAAAAGTCATGCATTCTTCGGCCACAATTGCCTTAGCTATGGAGGCCTCGGGATGGGCTCGATTTCGAACATATAATTTTAATGTAAGTAGAAACCTACAAAAACATTTACTCATGCTAAAGCGAGATGTAAAAAGGAATTTAACTTTTTTCAAAGTAAATTTAATATGGATGTACCTCTCTACCGGATACATCCAACGAAATTGTATTGGGCTGCTAGCAAGGCCTCCTCGGCTAAATGCACCGGCAAGTGCTCCATAACATCAAAGAAAGTGGTGGGAATATTTTCTCGAGAGCACATAGTGTGGCCGGCCATCCGATCTTGTATCTTTTCGAGATCGGCAAGTGTATTCACCTTTGAGGATAATTGCCTAAAGAAATTTGCCAACTCAATGATGGCTTTTACAACGAAGTAGGCAACACTTTTCGAGCTGACTAAAGGGAGTAGTTGTTGGAGCAAAATATGACTATCATGGCTCTTAAGACCCCAAATAGCTCTTTCCTCTAGATGTACACAACGAGATATGTTTGACGAGTAGCCATCGGGGACTTTGACTCCCTTTAGAACTTTCAAGAATATGTCTTTATGCTTCTTACTCATTGTAAGGCGGCGGAGGCATAATATCTTTGCCGGATGGAAGCTTTTGTAGATGCAATGGTTTCCGAATGTTCATCACTTTTAGGTCTTTTCTTGCTTTATCATTATCTTTTGATTTCCCCTTGGTACCTAACGAGTATGTAGCACATTATCACACACATTTTTTCAATGTGCATAACATCAAGATTATGACGAACATGATTATTTGCCCAATAAGGCAACTCAAAGAAGATACTCCTCTTTTTCCAATTGTGACACAACTTAGGAACCTTTCTTTTCTCCAACTTGGCTTGTTGCTTCTCACCCTCTTCTCTTTTCCTCTTTTTAATAACATCTTCTATTTTATACTCTTTGTTTCCATATTTTCAACTTGTTTAAGCAATTTTGTTCCAAACAATAACTTGGGCTTATCTCTCACTTCATGAGTACCATCAAAAGAGCCTTTATCCTTACGAAAAGCATGACTCCTAGGCAAGAAGCGTCGATGACCAATATAACAATACTTGCCACCATGATCCAACCATCGTGCTTGAGGTCTCACATTGCAACAAGGGCAAGCATATTCACCTTTAGTGCTCCATCCAGACAACATTGCATATGCAGGAAAGTCATTTATTGTCCATAATAGTGAAGCTCGTAAAGTAAACAACTCGTTCCTTGATGCATCATAAGTTGATATACCATCTTCCCACAATTCCTTCAACTCATCAATTAACGGTTGGAGATACACATCTATCTTGTTGCCCGGCCCTTTTGGGCCTTGAGTAAGCACCGACAAGAAGAAATATGGCTGTTTCATGCATAACCAAGGTGGAAGATTGTATGGCATAAGCACAACCGGCCAAGTCTTGTGAGATATAGTCATTGTTCTGAAAGGATTAAATCCGTCAGATGCTAATCCCAATCTAACATTTCGAATTTCACTTGAAAATAATGGATAACGTTCATCGAATTTCTTCCACACACGAGAGTCTGCAGGATGCCTCAGCACACCATCGTCTATTCTTTTCTCGGCATGCCATCTCATGAGTGTCGCGGTCTTAGATGACCAATACAACCTTTGCAACCTTGGCTTTAAGGGAAAATACCATACTTTCTTCATCGCTACCTTGGGAAGTTTATTCTTGCCACTTGTTTCCGCACCTTCACCGCTACCCCCTTCTTCTTGTTGCTTATATCTAGAGGCTCCACAAATTTCACATTTAGTAAGTTTTTCAGTTTCATTTCGAAACAACATACAATGATTAATGCACGCGTCCCACGTTTTATAACTAAAACCCAAATCCGCGATCATCTTGTACGCCTCACGATAGGAACTTGGCACTTTCGGCGGCGAGGCAATGCCCTAATGAAAATTTTTAATAAAGAAGTAAATCCCTTATCGGTCACTCGATAATTAGCCTTCCGAGTGCATAAGTTCTACAATAAATGAGAGTACCGTAAACTTATCACACCCTTCCCACAAGGCTTGATCAGGCATCTCTCAAAAGTCTAAGAAACTTTGCGGTGGATGCATCGATTGTACGATTTCTTCAATTCCTGGCTGGTTACTATCCGGCATACCCATCCACTTCATGTACCATTCGCCTCATACAATCTTGCACGCCCAATTCAATTTCAATGCCATCTTCAGTTGTCCTATCATTATTATCATTCTTACGCGCCGAAATGTACTCTTCCCCGTGCCTAATCCAATTCTTGTAATCTTTTTGAAATCCCACTGCAATACAATGTGATCTCACGGTTGCACGGTCTTCTTGGTAACGATTTGCGCATTTTTTACAAGGACAATATATTTCTTTAACACCAACAGACTTTTTTGAGAATGCAAAATCCAGAAAGTTGTCAACCCCAGACAAATACTCATTTGAAATTCGATTATCCAAATCAATCCAACTTTTGTCCATATATGACTTGACTTGATATTTTTAACGTTAAAATACAACCTATATATAAGACCGAGAGACACAAAGTTTAGAATAAAAATAAACTCATAAACAAACATAGTCTAAATATGTACAACTTTTGGCTCGATATAGATAATATACATTGTTGGAGCCTAGCCTATTAGTCGAACTTGGGCCCATGATATAGTATAACCCTATGACAACATCATTCGTTCTCTCTCACAAGCCCCCCTCTAATTGTGAGAAGCTAATTTAAGGTACTAGGTGGATGTGCAAAAGAATATGCACATGCAACAAAAGATTTGAAACTATTTTTAGGAACTAGGTTGAAGTGCGCAACATTATTTTTGAAGTGCGCAACACCAATATATGGACTAATAGATTGAGATTACGGGCACACTAGAGTTAAGGGAATTTACAAGGTTTGCCTTCAAACAAGAAGTCCACGACTAGGTATTGTCTATTTGTTGGAGGCAACTTAGTATCTTAGTAAAGCAAGAAGGAATCATTGGTATCAAGATTCATGATCATGTCACTAGGAAAAGGAAGTATCAACATATAAGTAGAAATCTGAGGTAGGAAAGTTTTGAGATGCAAAGAAAATATATGCAAATAACTAGGATAAAACTTGAAACGCATAAGAAAAAGTCAAGCATTGAGGGAAAACAATAATTGATTGAATTTACATAGCATTATCAGCTTAAGCACAAAGAAAAAACACGCTAAAAGACCAACATATATCAAAGAGTAAGTCAACCTTTTGAATAAGAAAAAGTAAGTCAACCTTTTGAATAAGAAAAAGATACAATATAAAGCTTACATAGTCAGCATTTATGCTGTAACAAACATTGTGAAATCTCTAATCAAGCAATTATTATAAATTATGATACGGAACATTTTTAAAGCGTTTTTAAGCAAACTTAGTAGAAAGATAAAGTACGGAAAAGAACCTCAGAACACGTAAAAATTGAGTTCAAACTCAGGTTGCATATTACAAGGCGGAGAATAAAATAAAACCAATTTAAGATTGTTCATAAACATAAGCAATTCAGCTAAAAAAATACTACTTCATAATAGAAACTCGACCTGTGACTAAACTACCTCCAACCCCTACCCACAAAATAAAGAAATTTATCAACCATAGTCAATCGAGAAAGTCAAGCTTTAGATTAAAGATGTTCTAGGCACAACAACAGACAACAACAACAACAACAGCAACATCAACAATAACTCACAACACCAAGAACAAAAAAAACCCAGAAATTAAAAGTAAATTAGAAAAGGGGAAAGAAATGTATACCTGATTGTTGTTGATTGAAGAAATCGAATTTGGAGGAGAGAGAGGCGAGATACGCTAGAGGAGAGAAAGAGAGACCGAGTAAGACCAAGACCAAGAACAATAAAAACCAAAAAATTAAAAGTAAATACCAACCTGCTTGATTTGGAGGAGAGAAAGAGATCTTCGTTCGTGCCCTAGCTATGGAGATCGTCGGTGCCCTAGCTGCTATGGCTGCTATGGAGGAGAGAAAGAGAGGGAGAGATACCGCGAAACTGAATAGGGAAATTTGGCTTCCCGGTATTTAATGACATTTACGGCGGACGCTTACAAACCGCCGTATATAGTTAACTATTTACGGCGGACGCGTACAAAACCGCCGATAATAGTTAACTATATACGGCGGCTACTTATACACCGCCGTATATAACTTCGATCTCGTACGCCTTCATGTCAAATATACGTATTTACTTATTTACGGCGGTCTATACCGCCGTATATATTACTTATATACGGCGGTATACATAACCGCCGTATATATATGATATATACGGCGGACGCGTGTCCACCGCCGTAAATGAGCGCCGTAAATAGCCCCTTTTCTTGTAGTGTTTTGAGAAACGATTATCATTAATTGAGAATATAAAATGGGGATAAATATGATTGGAAGACAGGATACTTTAGGATAATTACACCATATATGTTGACTTAGTTGCGTGACTAATAAAAGAGATTGGTGTGATGCTTATGAGAGATTGGCGTTATGCGGATTTTTTTAGTTGTTGATGGTTATAGAGAGGTAAGTTAGTTTACACTGTTAAATCGCAATTTGGGAATGATTGATCTATGTGAGTTCCAATTATATTTTCTTATTTAGAAATTATGGTATTTGATTGGGAACTAGATGTTTGCAATACGTTGTTACTAAGTACAATACCAATATCAAAGGTAAGGAATAGATGACTCAAATTAAGTAAAAGTGTTGAATATTCAACTTGAGGAATTATTGAATTGAGGATGATTTACCTAGTTTATAAGCTTAATGATTGTTTTAGTGTTATTTATCGGAGATAGTAATAGTATGGCGAGATTGTGTTTTCTTATAGAGAAATTAACTAAGTATAAATATTATAAGTGGTGGCTATACTATAAATAGAGGTCAAACAAGAATATTTTGTTGGAATTGTTTTAAAAGTGCTTTACAACTTTGAATTATAAATTGAACTTCAGTATGAGCATTTGTACCCTTCAGGGATATATTGATTTATTAAATTCAGTGAACCGTTTTTGTGTACCTTAAAATCTGGGAGTAATTTAATTATCTACCACTGGTATGGGACGGTTGTAGATCATTAAATCACTTGAGTTAATTTTGTTAGCTTATCAATCTTTTGTTAGTTTATACTCAGCCTAAACATGATCTAAATAGCATGAACATGTTATAGATGATCAGCGGAAGCTACAGGAATTATACCTCCAGCCATTGCTATGCGGAATCGGCTCCGATCGATCGACGCACCGAAGACACCTTCGGGTTTCTAAACCTTTACTCTTCCTATGGTGATGGTACTGTATTTCTGAAGGTGAGAGTAGGTTTGGTGACCCAAGATGAAGAGCATTGTGTCCTATTTATAGCTCTTTGTCCATCACAAAGTTCACGGACACAATATTTGATTGAGAGAAATTCTCTCTTGATTGAGAGAAATTCTCTCAATTTGGGCTGAACATGTCATAGAAATGGACCACATTCAAAATCAATTTCCTATATACAAAAAAAAAGGAAAGGATTTCAATGAAATCAAATTCCCAAAATCAAGAACGGGAATATTGAAGATCCCTATAGTTACGGGATCCTTACGGGAAATCCTTACATTCTCCCACTTGGTCCATTTAACCCCAACATGTCAAAAATTAATATATGAATCATGGCGATAGGTCCTCTTGTGACGAGTATTATCTTCCATGTATTACAATATATTAAGCTTCTCGACACTAGCTCTTAACTTATGAATAAACTATATGTTTATTATGGGTCCATAATGATGTTTTCTCAAATAAAGTGTGCACAAAACCATATGAGAAAAATCAAACATCATAAGAGTTTCATTGAAATAGCGTACGTACAATGAAATATCACATTATGGAACCAAGTCCCATTCTTTCTACATGATCCTTAAACCCCTTTGGTGGCATGCCTTTAGTCAAAGGATCGGCAATCATCAACTCAGTGCTAACGTGCTCAATGACCACTTTATTTTCCTTAACACGTTCTCTAATGGCTAAGTACTTAATGTCGATATGCTTACTTCGACTACCACTTTTGTTGTTCTTAGCCATAAAAATAGCAGCTGAGTTGTCACAATACAATTTCAATGGCTTAGAAACTGAATCAATGATTCTAAGCCCGAACATGAAACTCTTCAACCATACACCGTGTGAGGTAGCCTCAAAACACGACACGAACTCGGCCTCCATAGTGGAAGTAGCAGTCAAGGACTGCTTCACGCTTCTCCAAGATATAGCTCCACTGGCTAACATGAAAACATACGTGGATGTTGATTTGCGAGAGTCAACACACCCAGCGAAATCTGAATCGGAGTAGCCAATCACCTCCAAATTATTGGTCCGTCTATACATGAGCATGTAACCCTTCGTTCCTTGAAGGTATCTCATGACCTTCTTTGCAGCTCTCCAGTGGTCAATTCCTGGGTTACTCTGATATCTTCCAAGCATCCCAACAACAAATGCAATGTCAGGTCTGGTGCAGACCTGAGCATACATAAGGCTTCCAACAGCTGAAGCATATGGAATGTCTTTCATTCGTTCCCTTTCGAGCTCATTCTTAGGACACTGGTCCAGGCTAAACTTGTCACCCTTCACAATGGGTGCTACACTAGGTGAACAATCCTTCATCCGAAATCTCTCTAAAACTTTGTTGATATAGGTCTCTTGAGACAAACCTAATATGCCTCGAGATCTGTCTCTATAGATCTTAATGCCAATGACATAAGATGCCTCTCCCATATCCTTCATATCAAAGTTTTTCGAGAGAAATTGTTTCACATCGTATAGCAATCCTTTATCATTGGTTGCAAGCAAAATATCATCCACATATAACACAAGGAAACAAATCGTGCTCCCACTAACCTTGAGGTATATGCATTGATCCATAGCGTTCTCTTCAAATCCAAATGAAGTGATGACGTTATGGAATTTTCTATACCATTGGCGGGAAGCTTGTTTCAGTCCATATATAGATTTATTAAGCTTACATACCAAATGCTCACCACTACTAGAGGAGAATCCTTCAGGTTGTTTCATATAAACCTCTTCCTCTAGATCACCATTAAGGAAAGCCGTCTTCACGTCCATTTGATGTAGCTCTAAATCAAAATGGGCTACCAATGCCATAATTACTCGAAGGGAATCTTTCTTAGATACAGGGGAAAAGGTTTCCGTGTAATCGATTCCTTCCCTTTGTGAGAATCCTTTGGCAACAAGTCTTGCCTTATGTCTCTCGATGTTGCCTTGTGAGTCTTTCTTTGTTTTGAAGACCCATTTACATCCAATGGCTTTTACACCATTTGGCAACTCGACGAGATCCCAGACTTTGTTAGTTGCCATAGATTCCATCTCATCTTTCATGGCATTGTACCATAAGCTTGAATCGTTAGAACTTATGGCTTGTGAAAACGTTTCAGGATCATTTTCGGCTCCAATATTGTAGTCACACTCTTGTAGATACACGACATAGTCACTAGGAATTGCTGACCTCCTTGCCCTCGTAGATCTTCTTAAAATTTGGATCAACATTATCTGAGGAGCGGGGATCATGTTGTTGGCCGAGTTCAACATTTTCATGTATTTGTTGAACTTCATCTACTATTGGATTAGGATCAGCTTGTGGTGCTTCTTGAACTGGTTCTTCAACACGTGTTTGTTCTTGAGGAGTGTTGTTAACAATAATGACCGGTTCATAACTTGAAGTGGTATGTTGAGCATCAGAATGATCTTTCCTTTGATCAATGTCCAAGGATCGATCGCTCCCACTAATCAAGTCATTCTCAAGAAATTTTGCATTTCTTGATTCCACAAACCTAGTGCTGTGAGATGGACAATAAAACCTGTATCCCTTAGACCTTTCGGCATATCCAACAAAATATCTGCTTATGGTCCTTGGGTCCAACTTCTTTTCTTGTGGATTATAGATTCTCACTTCGGACGGACATCCCCAAACACGTACATGTTGCAAACTGGGTTTCCAACCTTTGAATATCTCAAAAGGCGTTTTTGGAACGGCCTTGGTTGGAACTCGGTTTAATATGTACGTAGCTGTCTTAAGTGCTTCGCTCCACAAGGATCGAGGAAGTTTGGAGCTTTCAATCATGCTTCGCACCATGTCCAATAATGTTCGATTTCTTCTTTCAGCTACTCCATTTTGTTGTGGAGTACCTGGCATGGTATATTCTGGAACTATACCATTCTCTCGAAGAAATCTCGCAAATGGACCAGGTGCTTGTCCATTTTCAGTATATCTACCATAGTATTCTCCACCTCTATCTGACCTCACGATCTTAATTTGCTTGCCGCATTGTTTCTCAACTTCTGCTTTAAACACCTTAAAAGCATCAAGTGCTTCATTCTTATTGTTAAGCAGGTAGAGATACATATATCGCGAGTAATCATCTATGAATGAGACAAAGTACTTGTCACGGTATGCATCCATATCTGGACTACAAATATACGTATGTATGATTTCCAATAAATCTGAGCTTCTTCTGACACCCTTTTTTTGCTTATTTGACATGTCAGTCTGCTTACCCTTAATGCAGGCTATACACGTCTCAAAGTCTGTAAAGTCTAAAGTACTAAGTACTCCATCGTTTACCAACTTTTTAATTCTATTAATGGAGATATGTCCCAATCTCCGGTGCCACAACATAGAAGAATTGTCATTCATAACACATCTTTTAGTACCAATATGAACGTGCATAGATGAGTGGTCATCATCATTTTTCAAATTTAAGTTAAAAAGACCATTAGACAAAATACCATTTCCAATAACATTAGATTTGAAAATTAAATCAAAACCATTTTCTGAAAAGTTAAAGGAATAACCATCTGATACAAGTCTAGAAACGGAAATTAAATTCCTAGAAAAACTGGGAATATAAAAGGTTTTTTTTCAAACTTAAATGAAAACCACTACTTAAAACTAAATTGCACGTTCCAACGGCCTCTACACATGAAGGCATCTGATTTCCTGAATAGACGCTGCATTCATTTCCCACTGGTTTCCGCAGGTTTTGCAATCCCTGCAATGAAGTGGTAATGTGAATTGTAGAGCCTGAATCAATCCACCATGTATTATGATTTACAATAGTCATATTGGATTCATAACAAACAAAGGAAAGTTGAGTACCTTTCTTATCAAGCCAATTCTTGAACTTAGAACACTCCTTAATGTGCCCCTTCTTTTTGCAAAAGAAGCACACGGGATCCTTCTTAATGTTCTTATTGGAAGGGATTTTTCCCTTTCCCTTTTCCTTGGCTTGACCATTCTTCTTGTTCTTTCCAACTATAGTAAAATTCACACTCTCCTTTTCCTTAGTCTCCATGCGGCACCCTCTTCTGAACACACATGGTCATCAATTCATTGATTGTCCATTTATCCTTATGTGTGTTATAGGATATCTTGAATGGGCCATACTGGTGAGGTAAGGTGGAAAGGACATAATGAACCAAGAAGACTTCCGACATCTCAACCTCTAATGCTTTTAGCTGAGCCGCTATATCCCTCATGCGCATGATAAGATCACGCACACCCTTAATGCTATTGAGCCTTAGGGATGTAAACTCTATGATCAGGGTACTTGCCATTGCCTTATCTGAAGTGGCAAACTGATCATCAACAGCCTTTAGTAATTCTTGAACCTTCTTGATATGCTCGACTGAACCCCTTATGCCAGCTGAGATCTTAGTCTTTATGAAACTTACACAGAGACGATTAGATCGATCCCATTTTTCATAAAGATCAACAGCATCCGGAAGGCTAGTTTCAGTAATTTGAGGGGGTTCATTCTTCCTTATGGCATAGTCAAGGTCCAACCATCCTAAATGAAGGAGGACTCTCTCCTTCCACACTTTGTAGTTGTCCCCTTTAAGCTCGGGAACATCACATCTCATATCAGGGTAATCAACATATTGAATTGCTGCAAATTAATTGTAAATGCTCATATTATTAATATTGAGGCTAGTACAATATAACATGATCTACCAATGTAAAAACATGCGAAACATGAACCTAGTGACATAAAACTTGCCTGTGGGCTAAAGTTTTAATTCAATTAGATTCATTTGACTTTATGATAAAACCATCAAAACTATGTTCCCTTTTCTAACCCCTGTGGGTAAATTAGAAAATATAGTTTGATATTTTACCCTAATTAATCATACATAATATAATAGAAATTCCTGTGGGATAAAATCTATTACATAAAGTATAATTATTTACAAGTAATGTTTATTTCAAATTGTGATCTCAAATCTAAATATATAATTTTAATTAATTAAAGATGCTGTGGCTACTCCATAATTAATTAAAATCATATGGATCACATAAACATTAACAATGATTTCATAAATCAGAAGCAATATTCTATGAATTTATTTGAAATGCACTAGTGTTCTGTCTAACTTAAGATGGCATGTATAAATGGATAATTTATACAAGTCAATTAAATGACATAATGTGAGCATATATAAATTCAAAGAGCAATACTTTATCATTATATCATACATATATATAAACAAAATTATATGTATCAAAATATAAAAAGTATACATCCTCTTATCAATTTATGCAAAGTAGAAAATCAAAGCCCTCACCTAAATTTGCAGCTTTTCTTACCAAAATCAAAAGTTTATACCTACTCTTAACATTTCATCAATTAATTAAAATTGATTAAAGACAAGGCACAATTGATTAAAGACATGGCACAGTAGTACATTGAGTCACGGTGTACTTTGTTAAAAGCTCCAAGTAAGATAGGGATAAAGTCAATACAATACGGCAGTCAAATAGGAATGAACGGTCCTCTTTTCTTTTATTTTAATAAGCAGACAACAACGTCGTCTTCAACCTTGAGACGGGTCGTTCCGACCCGGTTTTCGAACCGGTTAAAATCCATGTTTCTATAAACCAAAATCAACAAACTATATATCAAAATGCTCAGAATTCGATTTCTAATGATTCATAAGCATAAGTTTCAGAAATCATTATCAAAGCAAAAATTTTGAAATCACAGTTCGTTGCAAAAAAAAACAAAAAAAACAGAGCAAGACGGAGGTAAATGGCTACGTGCCAAATGTTAGTTTATACTCAGCCTAAACATGATCTAAATAGCATGAACATGTTATAGATGATCAGCGGAAGCTACAGGAATCATACCTCCAGCCATTGCTATGCGGAATCGGCTCCGATCGATCGACGCACCGAAGACACCTTCGGGTTTCTAAACCTTTACTCTTCCTATGGTGATGGTACTGTATTTCTGAAGGTGAGAGTAGGTTTGGTGACCCAAGATGAAGAGCATTGTGTCCTATTTATAGCTCTTTGTCCATCACAAAGTTCACGGACACAATATTTGATTGAGAGAAATTCTCTCTTGATTGAGAGAAATTCTCTCAATTTGGGCTGAACATGTACATAGAAATGGACCACATTCAAAATCAATTTCCTATATACAAAAAAAAGGAAAGGATTTCAATGAAATCAAATTCCCAAAATCAAGAACGGGAATATTGAAGATCCCTATAGTTACGGGATCCTTACGGGAAATCCTTACATCTTTAACAAAATTTCTTAAAATTTTGAGTGGTTTAGTTAATTAAAACTGGTATGGGACGATTTTAAATAAATAAACCATTCGAGTCTCATTGGATTTCTTTTTATCTATTCTTTGGAATTCTAAAAGATGTTGTAAAATTTAGAAGGACATGTTATTTTAAAGATATAGTTCGTGCAGAAGCGAGTAAAAAAAAAAAGCAACCTAGTTTTCCTGTAATGATTAATAGTATTAAAGTTTTGATCTGAGAAATGATTTGATAAATTATGGGGTTATTAAAGTGGTGGTCGCAGTAGACTCGATTTTGTATTGGAGTTGGATCGGCTCCGTTGTGGGCGGCCAACCATTTGATTCGGATATTGATCTGTCACTGGGCCTGAACATAATTGGAGCATTGAACTGTGAAAATAGAATATTGACATTAGAAGATTGATTAAAATATTTAGAGTTCTAGATTGAACTTGAGAGTATTATCACGATGGATTGTGTGATTGAGTTACATTGAAAGTAAAGAGGGGTATGTTGTTTTGTTATAGAAAGTTGAATTGTATTTTCTACTCGTTATATATATAGTTTGATGAGAGATTTATTGATAAAGTCCTCATATATGTTAGGAGATAGCTTGATTGTATAAACCTCATAGTATTAAAAGGATTGGATAGACATAATTTGGGAGGATCCTTTTGGAATGTAGGAATACTATTGAGTTTAACCTTGTGAAAATTTGAGGAATCATTACTTATGGTTGATGATATGCTACGGGCATGAACAATGGATGTTAGTAGTCAATAGGACGTATGGTTACCAGTGGTTAAGTGCGTATAATAGTAGTTATTATTCTAACATTGAGATAAAACCATATGAGGCATAGTTTGGGAAGAAATA
The DNA here is from genome assembly GCA_022495995.1 of Adenophora triphylla var. japonica. Lineage (NCBI taxonomy): Eukaryota > Viridiplantae > Streptophyta > Magnoliopsida > Asterales > Campanulaceae > Adenophora > Adenophora triphylla. The sequence continues at coordinate 122,028 of JAFEMH010004216.1, read as the reverse complement.
TCGATCTCTAATTTGTTGGGGTGAGTTTGGAGAAGCAAGGCCTAAGGTAAATTGGTGCCAAAGTTCGTTAATCCATTTGAAGCTTTAGAAAAGGTTGGTGATTTGACTTATAGACTGGCTTGAAAAAGCTTATAGAGTATTTGAAGTTTTAATGTGATATTGTAATGGATTTGGTGACATAAGTTGTAATACTTTTATTTATTTATATTTTCATTGAGGTCATGAAAATTCAGGTTAATAATATTCGTATGGTATTCTTGAAACATTAAGTTGTAATATCGTATTATTAATGGAATTAGAAATCTTGGGGAAGAATCACAATATTGAAGAGACTAATTGGGAATTGGAGTCTGAGGTATACATAAGTAACCAAGGCGGGTTGAACAGTTAGGAAAGTGACAGTCAAATTCGGGACGAATTTTCTTTAAGGGGGAGTGAGTGTAACGACCCTAACCCTAGGCACTATTTTAGTATAACATTATATGCTTTTAATATTAATGTTAACTTTATATGTTTACTTTATATCTTTAAATTCTTATATTAGGATGAAATGTTTGGGAAATAAAATAATGTTTTAAAAGGAAATATAAAAATAGAAAATAAATGAAGTGTGAAAGGAGATTAAAGTATGTGGGATAAAGTAAGTGAGTAGGGTGAAATGATTTGAAAGACTTAGTCATTATTTTGGTGAAAGCCTTTGAATTTAAAGGGGGGACCAAATCCCTTAAAATCCTCCCCTTTTCTCCTCTTAGTCAAAACAACCCCTACTTCTCCCTCACTCTCCCCTCAATATCCGGCCCCCCCCATACTCTCTTACCACTTTTATACTCCATCTTCCTTCTTCTTCTTCTTCTTCATTTTATTTTACAAAATTCCATGGAAATCTCATCCTTGGAAGCCTCATTTCCTAAGTCCCTAGAGAAGTCAATTCTCCACCATTTTTAGATCCGAGAGTACTTTTGTAATCGGGAGACCAAGAGGAGTTCATCAAGCTAAGAAAGTCCTAAATCCATCTCCTATTCTAAGGTGAGTTATTATGACCCTTCTCTTCTTTAAATGTTCATGAGAGATTTATTGTTGTTATTGTTGTAAAAATGCTTATTGGATGCTTTGGAAACTTTCTTAAAATGGAGGAATTGATTTAGGTCATAAGGAAATGTGGTTGTTCTTAGAAGTGTTAAAGAATGAAAGAAATGGGTGGAATTAGTTTAGAATGTTTTGGAATCCTCTTTGAAGTTGAGAAATGGGTAAATAACATAGGATGATGTTATGGTTCATGGAAGTGAATTTGGAAGTATAAGAAATGGGTGATATTAGTTTAGAAGATTTAATTTGAAATGTGTTATTAAAATGGGTTGAAAATCTTGTGGTGAATGATTTGGATTTATATTATTTTGGAGTTTAAATGATTTAGGATGAAAAATGGTAAAGTTAGAGATCCTCTTGGTATTCTTGAATATTGGGTTAGGATTAAAGAAAAGGAAATGAAACTTGGTAGAAGAGATGAAATCTGGGGAAGTCTAATTTAGCACTTGGGCGGTCGCCCAAGAGGGCATGAGCGGCCGCCCATGCTGCCAGAACAAGAGTGCCTTAGGAAAACCTCTTGGGCGGTCGTCCAAGAGGAGTTGAGCGGTCGCCCAAGAGGGCAGCAACTTGGGTGTTCTTTAGAACCACTTGGGCGGTCGCCCAAGTGGCCTGGGCGGTCGCCCACCATGCCAGATCCTCCTTAGTCTCTTTTCTTATTGATTTACAACAACCTAGTGGCATGACTCTTAACCATTATGAATTAGTGGAACCTAATCCAAACCAGGTATGAAATAACCCTTTTACACTTAAGTTATATTAGAACACTTAAGAGCACCTTAATTGGGTTTAAATGGAACTAAGGAAGCACTTTAAATACGACTCAGGAATTGATTCGACAATCTTGTATGGACACTTATTAAACATGACTTCCATTTGGGTAAGGTGAACTTGGGTTCTTATAGAGATCATGTATTACTGAATAATGTCTAAGTAAGGATAATTATTGATGCTTTGTTACCATACTTGAGTACATATTCATGATTTGTATTATACTTAGTGTATTACATAAATGCTGCACTCTGATTATTGGTTGAACATGAGTATATTTTACCATGTGACTATATTGCTTATTTATGCATAGTGTGTTAAAGAAATGTTGCACTATGATGTTGGTTGAGCATGAGTATATTTTACCATGTTGCTATGTTGTTTATCCTCTTTGTGGATTATATTTCAAGTATCTACTATGTGCTTGATAATGTGTGAGTCAGCTGACATTGGGAGTATAACATAATACGATCAATTATGGAAGTGTGACCTAATGTGATCGGATTATGTTATATCTGTGGCCGTCCCCTCCTGTGGCGCGGGATGGGGTATAGCATCTGTATTGAGCCAAAAGCCTTACAGAGTTGCTACTGTCTTATTTGGTTCCCTGAAAAACGGGTCTTATAAGACGTGAGTATTGCTTAAGCAGCTCACTTTAAGATTGGAGTATTATTATACCCAATGTTGTACGACTAATGTTCAGACGGGAAAAGGTAAACCAAGGTAATGTAAGGTGTTTACAGCTTTTCCAATGTGTTATATGCAACTTGTTATGTGTTGCATCTTATATGGCATATTGCTGCATTCATAATAGCTTCTTTGAGATTTATTCTCACCCCTCTCCCTTCTTGTTTTTAGATTCCGAGACAGATGGACCGGCCAAGTAAGGACGGTGAGGAGTTTGGAAGTTATATTTTGGGAATTGTTGGGGTATAATTTATTTAATGAGTTGTATTTATAAATTTTAATTTTATGTTATAACCAATGTCTTTTTGTAACTAAAATAGTTTCTTACTTTCAAAGTTAGTCAACTATTTCTCCATTGTGAAAAGGTGTAGAGTCATTTTGAAATGATTATAGCAATTATAATTATGTTTGGAAGTTAAATAAAAGTTTTAAAAGAATAGGAAAAATTGGGTTGATTTGAGGACGCTCCAACTCGGGACACGTGTAGGTTCCGAGTCGGGGTCCTCACAAATATGACGTGTACAGATTGTCCATTGTAATGCTTTCAGTAATGGTACCTTCCGGCTTGAACCACTACCTATGTTATCCAACGCAAACCTCCACAGGATCAAATGAACGGGTGTCTTGAATCTGATTCCTTTGGATGTAGAGGCCTTTGCTGGTAACAAACACGACAAAAGCTATGATAGGCCCTCTATCGAACACTTGACGCTTATAAGCCATACGTCCCGATCCTCTATCATGAGTGCTTTCAAGGAATAACCCGAATTCCTCTAGTTGCGGCCAACAACAACACTCACTTAGCTGGGCATCTCAGAAGATGTACTGCTAACATCTTGTCTATAAGTCTTGATCCCATTCAAAGTTCCAAACTTTTACTTTATTAGCAGCCACGAGCACCTCTAGGCTATTCAGGGGATAGACTCAGACATGTAACATGTCAATCTAATTTTAATACGCTGTTAATTAAATCACACCTATTATACTTAAAAAAAAGCAAAACTATATCAAAGGCTGAAAATATATGCCAAAAATGACAGGTTGTCACCAACGGCCCAGATTCAATTCGCCCCACTTTCCTTTAATACGCTGTTAATTAAATCACACCTATTATACTTAAAAAAAAAACTGTTTAATTAATTTCAATTCCCTGTATAAAAATATCCGCAATAAAATACTCTTGAAAACCCAATTCCGTAATAATAGTAAGAGCTTGAAATTCTTTGTTTAAAGTCGGCAATTTTTTATCATTTGGAAGCAGGGTAAGAAAGACGGACTGCAATTTAACTACGTACTCAGGGCCCGCTATATTAAGGCCATTATCTTGGGCGTATTTAGTTTCCTAATTAATAATAAAAATAAATAAATTATTTTTTTATTAAAGCAAATTTAAAAAGACTAGCTCAAATTTGTTAATTTTTGCTCCTATAACTGTTCCCAAAATTGAGTCAATTTCAATTCCATATATAAATCATGTAACCCTAGCAAGAGATTTAAAAAAAACTGTATAATTAATTTCAATTCCCTATATAAATCATGTAACCCTAGCAAGAGATTTAGAGAAAGAGAGAGAGAGAGAGAGGCGGCATAGAAGGAGAAGAATTTTGTGCTTAATTTAGGATATTGATGGGTTTGGATGGAAATATATGGTTCATGAATAAGGAGAATATTTTTCAATTATCAATCTAACAAAATTAATTCACCAAAATAAGTGTATATCAACTACGAAAATCTCTATAAGGAAGCGCGGTGACTCGCATAGAATATATTATATGTATGGCACCATATATTCTAGGAATATCTATTATTTCGGGCACCATATATTCTATGACAAACTGTGAACAAGGATTATTTTAGGGGGTGCCGCATAGAGAGAGAATCGGTGAGAGAGAGAGAGAGAGCACGGCAGTGAGAAAAAAGAAGGAAGAAGAAGGAGGAAGAAAGCTCCATTGTTGTAGTTCAAGATTCAACCCAAGGTAAGTGTTTTCGACCATTCTGTTTTTTGATAGTTATTTGTTGTAATTCTTGAATTTCTGCTCTGTTAGCTTCTAGGTGTTGCTTAAATTTCTATTACGAATAATTGATTTTGATGTTCGGTAAGATTGATTTTCATCTCAATGAGTGATTTATGGGCTTTAGAGATAATCAATATTGTGAAAGTTGAAAACCACCGCAATGGAGGTTGGCTTTAATTAAGTTCCAATAAGCAAATGGCCGAATGACCATGGGCTTTGCTCTTGAATGTTTTAATTTGTGTCGGTTTCGCGTTCTTTTTGTTGGATTAAATAGAATCTCTTTGAGTTTTTGGTGTATTTTCTCATGTATGAACCTCTCCAAATTTTCACTTTGTGTCTATATTGTCACTTGCTTTGCTAAGGGAAATGCTCTGTGATGGCTTCAACCTCTTAAATTCACCCTCTAAGAACCACACTTTCCGGTGTATGAGTATACATTCTTTTTGCATTGAACCTCAATTGAGGTTACCTCCGTGGAGTTTTGAAAAACAAAAGGTGACTTCAAGTTTGCTCTAAAATATTTTACGAAGTTAGATTACAATTTTACGTTTTGCAAATTTGGTTATGAAGAGAAATATGTTCTCGAATTCGAATTCCACATGTGTACCTTTGAGAAATGCAAGAATAGCTTCTCAAAAAACTTGATCTGAAAACACCAAATCAAGATGTTTAATAGAAGTGAGATCAAGGTACGTAGTTTGCAAGCTTTATGAAGCAATGAGAGTGGGTCTATATGGCACCATATATTCTAGGAATATCTATTATTTCTATATAATGTACAAAGATTGGCATGGAAATAACTCTGGAAACAAATATGCATCAGTAGACACAATATTGGTAATCAAATGTTATTTTTATACATATATGGTAATCAACTTATTTGTAATATCTGTAGTTTAGGAGGAAATATATATTGCCATATATACATGCCATAAATCGTGTAAGACCATTGCAGATTTGAATCATTTATGTTCTTAATCAATTTGATTACTGTGAACAAGGTTGTCTATCCAGATTTCAAATCCGCGTGTTATGCTCTTGGGTTATTGGATGATGACAAGGAATATGTTGATGGGATAATTGAGGCGAGTCACCGGTTTCTGATGGTCTTCGAAGGCTCTTTGTTATTTTACTTCTCTCTAACAGGTATGTCGATGCCTAATGAGGTGTGGGAGAAGACATGGCACTTACTTGCCGATGATATTGAGGACAAATATCAGAAAATGCACGACAAACCTGGTATTTGAATTAATATTTAATTTATTGATTTTGCATATTATTTAGATTAGTTTTAATACTCCCTTTGTTTCATAATGTTTTCGATTATGGTTATATTTCTTTTTAATAATCCGTCTGTCCTATAATGTTTTTTTACCTATAATTTAGAATAATTTTAATACTCTCTCTCTGTCCATAATGCTTTTTTCTTATGATTATATTTCTTTTTAATACTCCATCTGTCCCATATTGTTTTTAAGCTATAATTTAGATTAGTTTTAATACTCTCTCTGTCCCATAATATTTTTGGGTATGATTATATTTCTTTTTAATACTCTCTCTCGTCCTATCATATTTTTTGAGTTATAATTTAGATTAGTTTTAACTCCCATTTGTCCCAAAAATTAATTGAAGAAAAACATAAATCACTAATCAAATTATAGCTTCAAGGAAATATAAATCCATGTATAGCTTCAAAGTAAACATACGGAACATCAACAAAATCATAACATAATATCATAAATCACTTATCTATATCTATTAACTCCTTAGTAACTATATTTATAAAGTAATTTTAGTATATTAATTTTTACTTATAATTGGCATAATTTTACTTATATATTTAAATTATTTTGTATAAGCTCAGGACATAAGCTTCGTGAGGAACAAATCAAGAATATTGCTTTGGTGGAGATAGAAAAGTTCTTTGAAACGAGAATAGTAACGCCTTGATAAATTTGGGGACATGCCTAAACCATTATACGGTGACATTGAAGATGTTGAAAATATGTTTATTTTAGAGGAGACATCTTATGATATTGATGAGATGAAAGCCGAGCATTCCAGGTTATTTCCACAACCGATGCCCGAGCAAAAGGGTGTTTACGATAAAATTATTTCAAATTTGTTGATAGGGAGATGGTGGTGTATTTTTCTTATATGGTTATGGAGGTACCGGTAAAACATTCTTATGGAGGACTTTGTGTTACGCCTTAAGAAGCGAGGGGAAATTGTTCTTCCGGTAGCTTCCGGTGGAATTGCTTCTTTGCTACTTCCTAAGGGTAGGATCGCACATTGAGTTTGGCATCCCTATACGGGTTGATGAGAGTTCTACTTGCAAGAAATTAAGGCCTGGTACGAGATGAGACATGACTTCTACAAAAACAAAGCTAATTATTTGGGATGAAGCTCCAATGGCGCATAGACATTGTTTTGAGGCCGTCGATCGTAGCTTACGGGATGTCTTACGTTCAACAAATGGCGAGATGCTGCGAAAAGCCGTTTGGTGGTGTGGTTGTTGTACTTGGAGGTGACTTTAGGCGAGATTCTACCGGTTGTTCCTAAAGGTAACAGGCATGATATTGTTCATGCCTCAATTTGTTCGTCTTATCTTTGGAGTTATTGTGAGGTACTAAGGTTGACTCAAAACATGAGATTGCGGGTAATCATTATTTATTCATTATTAATGTGGTTACATGTTCTTGAGTCGTTATAATTAATTAAATTGCATCAAACTTAATGTAGGTTGGTTCTTCCGATCGGGCCGAGGAGATAAGAGACTTTGCTCAATGGATATTATCGGTTGGAGACGGTGTTCTTTGGGGAAGATAATGACGGAGAGGTTGATATTAGTTTGCCCCAGGAAATATTGGTTCGAGATTCTTCAAATCCTATTCCAAAAATCGTTGAATGCATATATCCCGACTTATTACGAAACAAGGATGTCGAAGGATTTTTCCATAGTCATTTGTCCTTGCTCCAACTAACGATACGGTTGATAGTATTAATGATTATGTTATGTCACTATTTCTGGAGAGGAGAAGATATACTTGAGTTACGATGCGATATGTGTAGAAGAGGAGGATGACACGGGGAATGAAGATGTTTTCTCACCAGAATTTATAAATATGATCAAATGTTCGGGATTGCCGAACCATATTCTTAAGTGAAGGTTGGATGTATAGTTATGCTCTTGAGAAATCTCAACCAGGCCTTAGAATTATGCAATGGCACCAGATTAATTGTTACGCGATTAGGTAATCATTACTAAATATAAATTCTAAATTGTGTAAAATGTAAAACTAATTTCTTCAACATGTATAGGTAAGCACGTTGTTGTAGGGAAGATGCTTTCGGGGAAGAATGCGGGAATGGAAGTGACAATACCTAGAATGGTAATGTCTCCTTCGGATTTGTCCAAATTTCCGGTCGATTCAAGCGAAGACAATTTCCACTTTCCGTGTCTTTTGCTATGACAATAAATAAGAGCCGGGCAATCACTCTCTCATGTTGGTTTTATATCTTCCAACACCGGTTTTGATCATGGCCAGTTGTATGTTGCATTATCTAGAGTTACTAGCAAAAATGGTCTTAAAGTTATTATAGGTGATTCAGACGATGCATCGGACGACAAGACGCTGAATGTGGTGTATAAGGAAATATTTGACAGGCTGTGATTTTCAGGTATTCGTAGTATTTTCAAAAACACTTTTATTGTATTTTGTCTTAGTTTTTCTTTTTATTTTTCGCTATTTTTAAATTTTATTGGGATGCGAGAGAATATTTGACACTTAGACACACATGTTTAAGTACACTCTTTTGTACTCATCTCTCTCATATTCAACAATATAACTAAATTTGGATATAGGGACCAATACCGGTTTCTTTTGGAGAACCATATCTGAATCATGGCAAAGGGCACATCGACACACAACTTCTCCAACAACATGCTGTTCCTCTACACCAAATCTGTTTGATCTGCATGGATTGCAGAAAATCTTAAGAGAAAATAAACTTCGGGAACCTTTTCATGAGAACTGTATAAAGCTTACCTCTCGAAGAAAACCTCCATTGCTTGAAAGAGTTTTACTTTGTTTAACCTAGCCTCCATTGCTTGAAAGAGTTTTATTTTGTTCAACATTCCGAGTTTAATCATTTATGCTGTTAAAGTAGCATGAATGTGGCACTTAGCTTGCTTACTTTGTGTGACAGATAATGGTAAAACCTGAGCCAGAATATTGGAATGGATATTAAATTAAATTTTCTGAGATTCAAGCATCATTTTGTGAATTATTTTTCCTGCATATTGTTTTTGTCAGCAGCTATGGATCTTAAATCAAGTCCTTAAAATTTTTGCTCGGATTTTGGATTATTACCATGTTAAGATATGAAGTTCAAACTAAGAGTTTGTATTTTCCTTTTATATCTCTTTTCTCAAAAAACAACAGTAAAAATGAGAACAGGAGATGGAAGGAGAAACTTACATTAGAGCAAGGACTAACAAAGCATTAACTAATGACATGGATGGCTTCTTTTAACGGCGATGCGAAGTTGCACTGGTGGAACTCCCCATCTTCTATAAGTGTTGAAGCAATAAACACGGTGGCTGCCCAAACTTCTTCTCAAACTTGATGCGGGCATCATGGTTGACTTTTCACTATCTATTCCTGGTCATCAAGATTCAAGTTAGCACGCACTAAAGGGGATATGGGACGGACAACAAGTAAGAGAATACTAAAAGAACATTTGAAATGCAATGAAATTATTACTTCCTGAGCATTTCTTACCTTCAATTCCTTCCTCAAGATTTTCAAGCGCGTGAACACATTGTGGAAAGCTCCCTGTTCTTAGTCTTCTTCTTTTTGTCCTTGGAAGTCTTAACTTTTTTGTTCTTACGAGATCCAAAACAACAGCAACACCATTTAGGTAAGCAATTGCAAGTCTTGCATGGTGCCTTCTTCTTAACTGGAGCGTCGTATCCATATAGTGCGTGCCTTACGAAGACACATCCAGTTCCAACATAAATAGGTCCTTGGATTCCATCCAGTCCTTTCATATTTATCTGTTTCGGTTAAAATAGGACTTGGTTAATAAAAACCGAAGCTCCTCGAAACGGCGGGATTATAATGCATACTAAAAAACAACAAAGGAGTTTGCGCGTACATCAAAAAAAGACAACATTGCGATTTGAGTATGCAGTCGTGACGATCCTATTCCATCAAAGAAGCAAAGCAATAACATTGCGATTTGAGTATCTGTCGTGACTATCTCAAATAAATTAGCCTTTCAAATTTCAATCAACAGACCAAACTTCAAACTTCAAATCAACGAAGAACACATAATCTGATCCATTGATAATAACAGAGAAATGAAATCGAAATTGTGAAAGCAAAGTGAAATTACTGTACTTACCTTCTTTAGTGAAGCCTTCTCCACTAGCTTCTTCACGAACATTTTCACCGATTAATCGGAATCAAAAAGGCAGCCGTCCTCGATTGTCGTGCAGCGATCTCAAAATTTGAACTCTGTGTGTTAGCGGCGGAATGGGGGCTTGGCCGGAGATGGAGACGTCGAGGGTTGGCGTGAGGAATCCATGGATTCCGTCTAGAGAGAGAGAGTCTAGAGAGAGAGAGAGTGTGTGGCCTTTAGAGAGGGAGTTAGAGAGGGAAAAGTAGACTATACTAAGTCACTTTTCCAGTTGTAGTTAACGGGTTTTTTTTTTTTATTTTTGTAGTTAACTTTAAAATATGCCTTTTGACAAGAAAATCGTTATTATTCATCAAAATAAATTTTCAATCTGGACATGTTAATAGTAATTTTTTAATATATTATATTTTTTTATTAAAAAATGTATCTTATTATTAATACTTACTCCCTCCGTCCGTCTCACTCAGATACTAAGGAGGTGGGCACGATAACTAAGAAAAAGCAAGAGAGAAAAAATATTGTGAGTATAAAAGGTAAAGTAGGAGACGAGTGAGTGGGAATAATAGTGATTTGATTGGTGTTGTGAGTAAAAACTTACCATTTTGGACAGTATCAAGTGAGGTGGGACGGCCCGAAATGGAAATTAGTATCAAGTGAGGTGGGACGGAGGGAGTATTTATGAAAGAGAAAAAAAAAGTGTTCAGAACGAAAGGAGTATTTTTAGAAGGGTAAATATGCCATTATAATATTTTGTTACGCTTAAATTAGCGTTTTGATTTGATACACCATACACATTTTAAAAGAAAATGTTCCGTTTCAAAAGCTCCTTTTATAAACTATTTCGTCTTAAAAATCTCCTTTTTATAAACTGTGTAACAGACGGGGCCTTCATGGGAACGCAGTATTTCACGTTATACGGACTTCGGACGTGATCGCAATTCCTTTCCCCAAACATTCTTTCGCGTCGACTTTTGGGTTGAACGTTCGTTTACCCACTTTCACCGCAATCCCAAACGTGGCCTTATTCTACTCTCATCAATAATTAGCAAATAATCAAAACATATTTTGTATGCCATTTAACTTGGTTCAAGCAATTCCATATTCCCGTCGGGTACCGACGGGTTGGTGACTAGATTAATGTAACTTTATTATGACTCATCAATGGCAAGTAAACAGAGTGTTCATAGACATTAAAGAAAAAGATAGAATATTTCAAAAATCATGCTATAATAAAAAAAGACATTAAAAAAAAAAGATAGAATACTTACGATGAACAATGAAGATATTATTCAGCCTAATAAGCCAAACAGAGGCGCGAGGCGGGTTGAGAAATCAAAAATCAAAAATCAATATACTCCAAAAATCATAGCTTTATGAATGTTAAAAAAAAAAAAGAAAAAAAATAACACACATTTTTTCATAATATTATAGAGAAAAATTGAATGGATGAATCACCTAGAGAAAATGACTGGTAAACAAATGATAGAAAAGAATATTGAGAGAGAAAAGATTGTGTATGATACATATATATATATATATATATATATATATATATATATATATATATATATATATATATATATATATGGAGTAGTTGGAGAGTTCCCTTAATTGCGTAAATCATATCTTTATTATTAAAAAAACAATCTTTGGACTTTTTTTTTTATTTCATCAATAATTATTAAAAAGGAAAGATTTAAATTGATAGGAGACTTTTGAGGCGTATTATAAGGAAGGTTCAATTCCTTTTGAAATCATTGCTAAAATTTTAAAAAAATCCAAATTTTTATTTTTTTAGATTCGGAAATTTAATAGAAAGAAATTTATTTGAAAAATGGGTATATTTATAAGGAGGTTCAATTCCTTTTGATGTATCATAAGGGATGTTGGATTTCCTTTTGAAATCATTTCCGAATTTAAAAAAGTTGGAAAAAATTATCGAAAGACATTGATTTGGGAAGAAATATTATTGATGAAATAAAAAAGGTATATTTTCAAAAATGGTTTAAAAAAGGTATAAATGTTTGTATGTTGCTTTTAATTCAGGCACTTCCTTTTCCTTTTAAACTTCAAGCACTCTTTAGTGTTAATTATTCTTTCATAAATAATTAATAAGAAAATAAATTTAATTTGATAGTAGACTTTTGAGGCATCATAAGGAAGGTTTAATTTCTTTTTGAAAGTATTACCAAATTTAAAAAGAAAAATAACTATTGACACATCAACAAAAATATATATATATTTAGTGCTTATATGTGTATAATGGAATCTACGATGCAAAAAGACATTAACCACTTTTCGTCCTTTCGTTAGATTTTTTTAGCGGCTCATGTTCTTGATATATGTGTGCTTGTTTAATGTAATTGTTTCATAGAGGTTATCACAACATGGGTGTATAATGTCTCATATTATTAGTTTTTGTCTTATTTTATTTTTGCTTATAATTGCATCACGTAGCACTAATAATAAAATGGAGTCTACAATGCAAAAAGAGAAATTGGAATAAATGCAATGCATTCAACTCAAAGAACTAACTCGCGAAACCATCTCACATGCGCAATGTGGAAACCATGCATAACCATAAGGGATAAATTAAACAGCGTATTAAAGGAAAGTGGGGCGAATTGAATCTGGGCCGTTGATGACAACCTGTCATTTTGGCATATATTTACAGCCTTTGATATAGTTTTGCTTTTATATTTATATGATTCAATTTAGTATCCTAACAGTTCGAGAATACCGATGCGTTGTTTTTGTGAGAATGGTTCTGGGCCTAGACCGAAAAATTTGTCTATAGCCCTAAATTTTACAGGACTGACCCTGATTATCATATGCTATGCTGAAATCTATACTTATAGTATAGTATCTATAAATATATAAAAGGAAGATAGTTGTAAATCATGCAGCAAAGAAGGGTAAATCCGTCTTTTGAATAAAGTTTTGAAATGTTGTTTTGTTGTTTTTAGCTATGGGACAGTTGCCCTTCTTTTTGCCATGTGTTGACAATGACAGGTAGTATTTTACAAATGGCACAAGAGCCCAGATTCTGCAACATACGGAGTATTCATATTCCAAGGCAATTTTGAATTAAAGAAGGTTGCCTACCCTTTTTCTTTCTTATACTACCTTCTTTCTTTCATAGCTAAAACACACACACACACAACCACATACACACACACACACACCGACATGAACAAACACACACATAGCTCGGAGGTAAATTCTCTATTATATTTATTTGAGTTTGATTATTGTTTTTGTTATTTTGTTTTGGCTTTTGTAGAGGAGATTTTCTTGGCATAATGGGTGTGGCGGCTACGAGTGGTAGTGGCGATGATCAAGGAGAAAGATATAGAATTTTTTGTAAGGTAATGGGTTTCTCCACCTTCTCTCTCTAATTCCATGGTGGTGGCTTCATGTTTCCTTTTTTTCTTTTTTTGTTTGATCGAGCCGGCGAAAATGGTGGATGAGAGGGCTTTGAAAGTCGCCGATTGTTGGTCTGTGGGGGCAAGAATGATGAGTCATTTTAACTTGGGTGAGGAGAAAGAAAGGGCTTTTGGATATGATTGACGGGTTTAATGGAAGTGATGGTGGCGGTTGGGCGGAGTGAAGGTAAAATGGGGTGGGGGTCGGGGAAGTAGATGAGAGGATGACGGGGAGAGAGAGAGAGAGGTGTGGGTGTGGGTTTTTAATTTTACAAATGAAAATGAGGTTGGAGAGGATGATTTTTTTAAAAAAAAAACCAAGTCTTTTTAGAAAAAACATTAATAATTTCTTTTACTTTTTCTTTTATATTTTAAGTGGGTTAAAAAGCTTTCATTACTTTTATAGCAAACGGGCAGTTTGTTCCAATCAGCTCAGCAAGATACACTGTACCAATATCACCACATCCAAGCTTCTTCAAGAGGTTGAAATGTCTCTCAACCCAAGAAATCCGTTCTGCTTCATGAGGTCTATTGCCAACACTACACACACTTAGATTGCTCTCTTCACTGATGCTGGTGCGGCTACTGTAATCACCGATGCTACTCTTTGAGCTTTGAGTGAACTCTCCTTTATCAGCACATTTCGAATTTTTGTTGTTGCTTATAGAAACAGGGCTATTTCTGTCACAACCACGTTGAGAGAAGCCTTGGGTCGTAGCACCATTATTTGAGCCAACATAACTGACTTCAGTATTGATATTCGAAGATGGGGTACACAAAGATTCTTTACTGGACTCTTTTGGGTGCATCTTTCAAATGGCATTGGCATCTTTGGGAGCGTGCCCCTCTGGCTTGCCAACAGCCGACCAAGTAATTTTTATTAATTTTGTAGGCATATACTCCCTCCGTCCCAATAAGTGCTTCACCCTTTTGGGTGGGCACGCAAATTATGGAAATGAGAGGGAAAAAAAATGTTGTGAGTGTAATTTGAAAATAGGAGAGAGAATTAGTGGAGGGAATAGTAAATTATAATGGTGTTGTGAGTATTAAAATAATGTAGGAGAGAGAATGAGTGGAGAAAATAGTAAAGATTCTTTGCCAAAAAAGGAAAGGTGAAGCTTCTAACGGGACGCCCTTTTGGGTAATTAGTGAAGCTTTTATTGGGACGGAGGGAGTATAATGTTTCTCAAATTTAAATTTTTAAATTTTGTAAAAACATAAAATTATTTAAATATCAAGCCAAAGTTTAGAACAATGATTTCCCTACAGAAAAAATAGAGCAAGTGTTAATTATAAATGCAAAGAGGTATTTCTTCGCTCATCTCTTTATAAAAAATGTTCTTTTCTCTTAAATAAGTTAATATTTATTAAAAAAAAGGAATATTCTTACATATTAGGAGTGTTATTTTTTAATTATTATTTTTTTCGAAATTGTCAATAATGTTTGAGTACCTTAATATTTATGCAATTTAGATATATATTTGCAGTGATTTTTAAAATATTTTTTAAATCCGCTTTTGTAGTTTGTCGGTGGAAGAAGATTAGGTAATTGCGATTGTTGAAAAAGAGGAGTTGAAGGAAGAGGACTGGGGTGTTTATTTGATTGAGAAATTTTTGTTTTTCATTTTCTTTTCAGTAATGATTTTTAAGATTCTAGGTTGTTGTATTATAAAATTTGTGTTTATATGGAGATGGTTAACGGAAAAAGTCTCCTTCAAATATGTTAAGTTTTATTGAAATTATATTACATATTGATATGGGAGGAAATAAAAGTTGTAGAGATTGACGTTATTTTTTTCGTTAATCAATTTATGAACATAAATAATAGTATATTATTACATTTTTACCTTAAGTTGTTCCTAATTTGTAGCAAACTATAAACTTGATTTCATTCACAAGTTAAAAAAAAATATGACACTACAAAATGAGTGTAGGAATGCTAACCAATGTTTAAATTTGAAAGAAGACAATTTCCGTTGATGATTTCTTACGGTCATTATGTGTAGTTGGTTTACTATTGTAGAAGCAAGTATTTTGTCATGAACAATTGTATGTTGTATTATCAAGATTTAAAAATCCTGTAGGTCTAAAAGTGTTGATATTTAATGAAAATCGTCTATCTTCTTTAGATAGTTGTACTACGAACGTGATTTTCAAAGAAGTATTTAATAATATTTAAATTTATTTTCTGAATATTTTACGTAATGTATATCTACTTTTTACTATAAATATGTTCTACTGTATTTGTTATAATGTTTGTGTGGTATTTCTTTCAATATCTTATTAATATATAAGACTTTTGTCGTAATTTCGTCGTGCATCGCACGGGTGTATATAGAGCTGCAAACGGGCCGAGTTCGAGTCGGGTATGACCGAGTTCGAGTCGAGTCTACAATGAAGAAAAATCGAGTCGGGTATAAGCGGGTCGAGTCGAGTTGCACCAAGGTCTGCCGAGTTCGACTCGGGTAGTTGGAATCGGGCTCGACGAGTACCCGGGTTCGACTCGGATATGCCATGTCGAGTTGGATTAGGCCGGGTCGAGTCGGGTAATTCGAGTCGAGTCGGGTTACATAGTTTACAATCATGTACAAAACCTGCTGCATTGTTTATCAATCCAACACATGTTTGAATTCACAGCAAAAATTATAAATCCAAGGCTCAAACATCAAACTAAAATCTGTAACCTGCTGCATTGTTTATCAATCATGTACAAAACCAAAACCTGCACCTTGTTTTCTTCAATTACTTGTTTAAACCAAAAAGTAAGCTGACATTGAAATTGAGGAGCAAAGGAAAGAAGATCACGACTTGTTTCTAACATAAACATAGATTTTAACTAATACTCCGTACTAATTTCTCACTAAGAACAAACCAAATCCTCTCTAAAGCATACACCTAAAACTGTAGAAAGCTGCTAGATTTCATGTAAATTGATAAGACGGAAGGAAACATCTACTAGTTCATCACACTGCAGCTGTCTCGTTGAGGAGCATACGAGTCAAAGTGCCACGCTCACGAAATTCCGGAAGAAGAAAAATCGGTTTAAATGGACAATGACATATTTTGTAAAATGATAATCTTTCTCCACATCAAATTCAATACTCACAATAAATTCATAACAGAAACGGTGAGTATACACTAACACTATGTTCTTACCATGTTACGTACCATGTTATTAACATATGTTCTTAGAAATCCATTCCTCCTATTTTCATATCGAAACTCAAATAAACAAGGGAATCTTTGTCAAATGACAGCTTGACCCTTTCCGAGACTTGTCACACCTAGCCATATCGCCTTGAGAACAGTGACCATCTCTCTAATAATCATTTCCAATCATCAAAATTCAAATATTCACCAACTAAATTATCCAAATCTAACCAAAGCTTTCAGTTTCTTCGCATGCTCAGATATCAACTTCTCCAAGCACCAAGGAAATCAAACTTAGGGCAGGACAAAGAGCCAATCAGCAGGAATGAGGAGAATGATTGGTAGGTCTTTAGTTGCCGAAAGTTTTATATTTACATCGCAGAAGTTAAGGACTCGCATATTTAACTTCCAATTCCCATCTATCCAATGTCCAGTTACAACCATATACCCAAGTTTTTGATTTGAAGATGTCCACATATCTGTTGTAATGTTTACTTTGCCCACACCCTTCAAAACCTCTTTCAATTTTGCTTTTTCCAATTCATAACACCTAAAGCAATCTGACTTTGCAGATGTCCGACTTATCTTCTTCCAAAAAGGAGTCGCAGTCCTCATTACTTCATTAAACATAAATGACTCGACATGTGTGAAAGGTAACTCATTTATTAGAAGATAGTGTGCTATTTTCTCTCTCATCTTTGACTGGAAGTAATTAAACAGGTAAATTTGAGGTTAAATAGGCACTTGCCGCATCAGAAAAAACTGTAATAGGAGAAGAAGCATTATTCAGATTTCTGACTTAAGGTAAAGAAAATCGACAAATAAAAGAAGGGAAGTACCTTGAAAACAAAAAAAAATAAAAAATTAATCCCAGTGCCTTAAAGCCTGAAATGGATTCCTCAGTTTATACTTCAGATAGATTATAAACCTCCTCAACGCTGCACAAGTTGAAAGTTTACCCCAATTAGAACAAATACAGAAGATCACTCTGCAATTAATCTTGGTTAAAACGAAATTAAGAACTTTATTTACTCAGTTGAAATGGATTCCTCAGTTGAAAGTTTACCCCAATTAGAACAAATACAGTGAGAAGATCACTCTTCAGAAGATCACTCTGAAATGGATTCCTCAGTTGAAAGTTTACCCCAATTAGAACAAGTAGGTATTCTACTACTCCCTCCGTCCCACAATAAGTTTCCTAGTTTGGGACAGACCAAAGGAAAACGAAATTAAGAACTTTATTTATTCTGGGACGGCTCCCTTCCAAACGAGTGTCCTTATTAGGGTCAAAATTACTTTCTTAAAGAAAGTAGAAACCAAAAACCCAGAGGTCGATTCCATGGAACTTACAATAAAAAAAAATGATGCATTTACATTCACACAGACACACACACACACATAAATATATTTCAATTGGTACCCAAATTGTATATCAGAAATAAAGGTAAATTAAACAAAACCTTAATAAGAATAATAAAAAAGATTGTACCTTTCTAAAAGAAGATATTGAATCACCTAACCTTCCTCCTCTCTGAAACCAAATTTTTCAACAAACACACAATGATATCAATATCATGGACATAACCTGTGTGATTGACGGCGACGAAGCAACTTACAAAAACAAAAGCTGATAGTGCGTTTGAGGGAGAGACTAACCAGGAACTGGAAGTGAACAACGACGACGACGAAGCAAGAGACTGAGTAGTGATCGACGGCGACGCAAGTGAAGGACGGCGAATGGTATGGTTTAGGTTAGAATTTTGATTTTTGATTTTTTGGGGGAAAGCGAAAGAACGCTTGGTTTACTTTACGTCGTACGCGGGTCAAACGAGGATCCATTTTTGTGACCCGCGAACGCCTCATCCGGTACTCCAAACACGTTCGACCCGACTCGACAACAGAAACGAGCCTAAATGTGTGGACGAACTCGACCCGTTTTTTTGAGGAACACCGAGTCGGGCTTACCTTATTCGGGTCGGACTCGGGTAGTATCTCGGGTAACCCGCCCGAATTAACACCCCTAGGTGTATAGCTAGTTATCATATAACAACGAAATTCTTACTTATACTTGTCTTTATATATATATATATATATATATATATATATATATATATATATATATATATATATATATATATCTCGCAAGATTCACACGACCCTACTCCCCGAGTTTGAAACCCTCGACTTGTGAACCTTGGATTTTAGATCGTGATATTGATTTCTCCTTCCCCTCCATCATGGCTGCCCACCAAAGATTGAAGGAGATTACCCACTTTCCTGAGATTGCCAATCCCAGTTTAATCCCCAATCCTTGGCTGTTGAGCAAAAATTCCATTATGATTCATGCAAGGAATAGGTGTGGCCTCATTATGTTTGCCCATGAGGAATGGAAAAAGTACAGAATAGCTCTCCCAAATTCTTTCTTTCATAAAGCCCCCAGACTACCAAATTTCATGGACATTTCAACCATCATTGATTGGGCAATTTTGTTCTCCCAACTTCTGTCATCCAGCATCAATGAATGCATCTACATGCCCTCATCCCTAGTTTATTCCCTTTGAATTGAACTTGCTAAAGAGATGTACTGGAGGATCCTTCTCAATAAAGCCAAAATCATGGCTGTCATTGCAAAGCCAAGCCTGACAGCTATGTTTCCTCCTACTTCTTCAGAACCTCCTTCTTTCATCCCCCTAAACACCAGATCTCTCCAAGCCAAACTTCCTCCAACCTTTAACCCTTCAATCTATGTGCCTCCATACCATGTGACCATCTCAGATATGCAGAGATTTACTAGGTCAATGATAACCAAAATGAGACACATGTTGGAAGTCTCAACTGTTTCCAAGTCTGAAAGGAAGGCATCCAAAGGAAAGGCTATTGAATCTGATGAAGAAGCTGTTAACCTGGGAAAAAGAAGCTGTTAACCTGGAAAAAGCTCCCATCCGTCAAAATAGACATGGCTTATTGGTATTCGGGGCGGGACTCTAGGCAAGTTGTCCGCAAGACCAACTCGATCTAATAATTCCCTATCTCGCAGAATACCTCTCCTAGAAATAAGAGGTTGGGGAGTATCAGCAGCAGAGTTTTCAGGTAAGACAAGCAAAGAACGAATGTCGTCACAAAGGGCAGTGTCGCCAACAGTAGAAGCTTCTTTGGATTCAATTTGGGGATTGATAGGATGAAGGTCAGCGGGATGAGACCATCCGACGCGAGAAACAACGAAGAGAGGGTCATCCATCCAATCATGAACTTTGGTAGGCAGTGGAGTAAGGATCTTGGGACCCCTATGGTATTGGAGAGAAAGGCGGGTTTCCATTATGTCGTTGGGGAGTTGGTTGGTTTGTTTGTACCCAGTAAACAAAGAAATCAGAGCAGTGACTGTGGGTTCTTTTCGCAGAGAGCGACAAATGGTGATGAAGGAAGTTATTATTCTTATGGCATTTGGATGAATTTCTGTTATCATGGCTTGGGCCTTGTATAGGAATTCACAAAGAAAAGGATCAAAGGGGATCCTAAGGCCGGCTTTAAGTTGAGAAGGAAAGATTACTATGCCCTCCCTCATTTCTCTTAAGTAGGCAAGGGAGAGATCTCCCTGATAGTCAGAAATGCGATATATTGAGCTATCAATATGGTAGGTTCTATGCCAGTCAGTAATAGGGTTGGGAATCAGGGAGTCCGTGTCTGGTGCGAGGGAAGATCCCGCTTCAGCATGCGCGGGAATAGTAAAGAATGTACCTTCTTGAAGGGCGAGATTTTGAACCCCGGTGGGAGGGGGATTGTTGGAAGCCGCTGCGGGAGAAGAAGTTGCTTGACCAGCCATGTTGCAGGATTCACTGGAAGAAGAAGAAGAAAGGATTGATTTATAATGTGTTCTACGTTTGGAAAAAGGATCAGCGATACAACGGGATTCAGATGAGTCGCTTAAAGAGGGATTATATTTGTCTTTGATAAATCGAACCAATTGATTGCTAGAAGGAAAAATGTGCGACATATGGGCTGAAAGAGGAAGGAAAAAATGGCCTTGGAGTTCAAGGGAGTCAATCAGTGAAGGATCCACCCAGTGTTCAACTAAAAACCTAACTATGTCAACCTTGGGCAATCTCGCCCAAGTAGTTCGCAGGCGTCTATAAAAGCCGCCTGAAACCTGACAGCGACCGTATCTAACTACCTTGGCACAGTTCTTGTATCTCGCCATGAAGGGCAGTTTGGGGAAAATTGTTTTTAAGGAATAAAAGGAAATGCAAAATTCAAATAGACGGGCAAAAAGGGGATATCAAAATGTGAAGGTTAAAGAATGCAAAGGGTTTTTGGAAAAGTTACCTGATGAAAATGTAATCTTGGTCGGAAAAGATGAAGAGTCACCGGGAAAGATGAACAGACGCCGGAGACAATGGTCGAATCTTGGAATTGAGGAATAATGCACCAAATCACTTCTAAAATAGGTAATTATGAAAGGAATAAAGGTCAAGAAACAAGTTTGGGCAAGAAATCAGTGATTGGACGGTGAAAGATGAAGAAGAACAGTCGGAATCAATATTGGGTTCGCCGGAGTTTGAGAAGGCTCAAGCAAGGTTGAAGAAGGGAAGAAAGAGGAATGAGGGTTGTGATTTGGGTATTTATATGAGAGAGGTTTTCAAGGAAATGATTGATGTGACGTTTGGGAAAAATTTTAAATTTTTCCTCACAATTTGGCACAATTCCCAAATGACGGCCCGTTAAAATCTGAAGGGATACCCTGAAAGGGACACGTGTAGGGATGGAGATTTCAATGGTAGCTTCTTGAAGAAGGAGTTATGTGTCGCAGAATAAGGAGGCAGTAAACATAAAGTTTTTGGCGAGACCATAAATGAATCTCGCCATAAACTTAGGGACTTCTGATGCTGTCCAGTAATAACGGTTGGGCCTGGCCCAAATCTATTAGCGAGAAAGTAACCAGTGGGCCCAAAAGTGGGATACGACCTAAGAAGGAGATGAGATTACAGGCGGCCCAAAAAGGATCATAGGAATGCGAGACAGGAAATATCCCGCTAATATCATTAAGAAGGGGGAAAACCAAGATAGTAAATAAGCGACATATTATGAGGAAAGCCGGCGATAAAGACTTAAGGCGAGACATGATAGTAAGGCAAGACATGATGGCGAGGCGAGACATGATAGTAAGTGACCTTATCCGGCGAGAGAGGGATCCCAGTTGATGTTCACCAGAGGCGGCATATAAATATCTATCAAGTGGGACCCATTAGACGGTTATGCATTGGGATTGATGATCACGTGTTGAGGGTTTACTTTGTAAAGGACCAATGATGTGGTGACACGTGGCAGGAGGCATGAAATGTGAGGATGTCACATGCAAGGCACGAGGGTAAGGGATATAAATAAGATGGGAAAGCTTCATTCAAAGGTATGTTCATTGTTACACACACAGCCACCTTCAATACTGTTAGTTTACCCTTTCATCAAGCAAACACTTATCCTCACGCCGGAGGGGCTTACGCCGGAGCCGCCCCCGGCTTAGTTAACGTTTGAGTGTGTGCAGATCAGTTGGAGAAGAAGGAGCCGGAGATATCGAGGTTAGACTACAACGGTGAAGTTGCTGTTGAGGAAGATCCTGGCAACATCAGTTTCCTAGCTACACGAAACTTTCACGAAGGACGAAATATATAAAACGTCAAAATGAGAATGAAAGGGTGACAGGGCAAAATCGTGAATTCACATAATTTTGTACATCTCGAATCCGTAGCAGAATAGGTCGACTTAGTTAAGCGGTATGAACTGAATCTTACAAAAATTGTACGCGCTAGAGAAGGGTGGGAAAAGGAAACGGTTAACATGAGAACGTGTACCCAACTGAAAGGGCAGCAAATAATAGGACAGACACGTGGATATCTGTTTTTAAAGCTAGCTTCAAATAAGTACAGTTTGGTGAAATTGACGGCACATGCTATTGGGGACCACGATGTTGATCGAGTATTTTTGTTGTTGGGCTGGGCTGTCGACATGGTTACTTTGGATTTTATTTTCATTTCTTCTGAACATTTAGTTTTTTTGATAAATAATACTCCCTCCGTCCCACCTCAAGGTTGAACCTTGAGGTGGACACGCTTTTTAAGAAATGTAATTAAAGTGGGTAGAAAATTTGAAGAGAGAGAATGTAAAAGTTAAATGTGTGGTTGGGAATAGGAGAGAGAATGTAAAAGTTAAAAATATTTAATAGGAGAGAGAATGAGTGGGAGAATGTGTGGTAGGAAATATGAGAGAGAATGGTTTTTTTGTAAATATATGGAGATGATAAGGGTATAAATATATGAAAAACTTTCCATTTAAGGAAGTTAAACCTTGAGGTGGGACGGCCCAAAAAGGAAAGGTTAAACCTTGAGGTGGGACGGAGGGAGTAAAAAAAAATTAATAAAATACAGTTTAGAAACAAAGTATAATTATTATTGTTATCCACTTTCATAATATTTACTTTTATGATAGTAAATTGAATACCAAAAAATATTGGTGAAAAAGCGTTTAGGAATAAAGTTTTTTTTATAAAAAAGACATTTATTTTGGAATAAAAATTTCTTAAATTTAAACATTCATTTGTACACAGATGAGTATCAACATTTACACTTTCATTTTGTAATTTCCTTGTAACATTTACACTTTCATTTTGTTAATTTCCTTATATGCGATTCTTTTTTTTTTTTTTAAACAAAAAGTGGGCAACCAACAATGCACACCTCAAATTTGACGTTAAATAAGACCGGATACTATGTTTTCTCTTATTTTGTTGATAGTTTTGTATTTTCTCTTCTTTTTGACAGTCTTGTATTTTCTTTTCTTTTCTTAAAAGTTGTATTATGATGTACAATATTGTTCTACGCAACTTTTTAATCTTGTTTTGTTTGGGAAGTTTGATTGACATTTTGCTAGTTAATCCAAATACTTTGATGCCAAATCTTATCAAACAAATCATCTTTTGAATGACTGTGTATGACAGTTTTCTAGTTTCAATTGGAGGGGTGTTTTGGTCAAATTCAAGCGCTTTGACTCCAAAGATGAAAATTGGGCATAATGAAATATGATAATAAAGTTTCAAGATGTAGATACAAAAGATTTAACGAGGAAAGCCCTTAAACAACTTGTTCGCATGCATAAAACCTCAAAACTATGGTATATTATTAATATGATGATGGTGGTATGATCTTTTTTAGTACAAGAAGTTCCCCCGATCCCAGACGTGGTGTGTGTATTTACATGTGTAACATATATATATGAAAAAAAGGTCAAGATATCTCCCTTTTATTCGGATGTATTGGTGGAGCCTTTATTTTTCGGTTGAAACTGACTTGGGTGTAGCTTGAAACGGCCGAATTTTCCTCCTGAATAATAGGTCTTAAAACGGCCATGTTATCTCGTACTAATAGTCAAGTTGTCTTGTCAAGTTGATAGTCCAAGATGTCTTGCCAGAACGTTGATTTTTTCAGCATCAACAATTGCCTCTGAATTTTTAAAAGGGAAAAAGGGAGTTTTTGGATTTTGAAAATTCATTCACCGCTAGCGCCCACTACGTCTTTTCAGTTGAACCGGGAGGCGACGCTTGGCGATTTACGTGGCCCTAGGTGTTGGAGTCATAATGGGACCTACGGACTGCGAAGCGTCTAGAACTCCCTTATTAATTCATGATGCTACGCTTGACGGCCTCATTGCTAAGAAGGAGGGAAAGGAATTCTCTACAGGTACGATTCTCTCTCTCTCTATTCCTCTTTTCTTTCTTGCAAAATGGAGGATCTAAATGCTGATCTACCCAAGGGTTTTTCCTCCATGGGTTTGCTTGATAAACCCCGTGAAGAGCATTGTGAACTCACCTTGTCAGACATTTCAACTTTAGCAAAAGTTTTTTCGAATGGCGCCGTTTTTGTGAACCTTAACCCTAGTTTAGCATCTGACTGTGTTTCTCCCGATTGGTCTAAAATTCCCATTTTCTCCCTTAATCACACGTTTCTTCGAAGCCACCGAGCTTGCTTATACCCAACTGATGCCGGTAGGTTGGAGGATTTTAGAGATGTTAGATAGGTTGAGCGCCCTAACTGGCTTGAGGGTTGGTATGGAGGAACTTGCTTGTTGTTATGATATAAGGTCACATGGGTCTTCTAGGTATGGTTTTAGGGTTAAATCTAGGGCACAAGGTTTGTTGGCGGAATCTTTAGATAAAGATAGGGGTTGGAAGAACAGTTTCTTCTATGTAAGGAAGAGCAGTCTGGCTGGTGGTAACAAAATGGTGTCTGAATGGAGAAAGGAAGGTAGTCTTGTTACTTGGCTTCTTTTCCTTACTCAGAGTATGTTGTTTTGGTTGCTGACTTCTATTTATCTTTTTGCAGTCCCCAAGTTAGTAAAACTGTTCCCTGGCCTTTCTGATTCTCTAAAAATTGTTAGGCAAGTTAGGGTTTTGCCTTAAAACCTTCAAAAATTTGTTCCGTTGTCTGCTGCGTTGAGTGTCGAGAAGTTGGCTATTGAGCAACCTGAGGAGTGTAGCCATAAAATGTCTTCTAGCAGGTTCTCTTTTTCCTTTTGATTTCAACTTTATACTCCATAACTCAGGTTGTATTAATGTCTCTACTTTGTGTTTTGCAGTAACATGTTCTCAATCTGGATTTGCAGCAAGTGAGTTGGTAGCAAAGTACAAAGACAAAGGAGAGGCTGAAGGAAGCAACCTGCCCCAAGTAACTAAACTAGAGGTTGGAGACAAGGTGATGGTCAAGAGAAGGAGAACACAAGAAGTGGTTGACGTGGAAATCACGGTGTCGAGCGAAGATGACCTTGAGAAGAAGGTAACGCCTTATTTTTTTAGAATCATTTTCTATTTACTGGTTTTGGTTGTTACTGATTGTTTTCTTGGGAACAAATTGTAGCTGCTACAGGCTTAATGGCGAGTAAAGTTAAGCTGTGGAAGGAAAAGGCTGAATCTTCATTTAAGGCCAAAATGGAAGCAGAAGAGAACCTCAAGGTTGCAATGGACATGTTGAAGAAGAAGAACGAGGAGATCGAAGCAAAGGACACTGAGTTATCCCAATGGGTAGTTAGGGTGGCTGAGTCAGGCAGAAGGTACAACAAGGAGATGGAGTCCCTTCGAAATGAGTTAATGGCAGAAGTTGCGAAACCTGTTTTCGAAGCCAGGATTGAAATGATCAAGGAATACCAGACTGGGAAATATATTGAATGGGATCTAAAGGAGGAGTACGCAGCCTTAAGGAAGATTGTTGGGGAAGAGGCTGGCGAAGTCAGTTCCAAGGTGCAGGATGCAGGGAAAATGGAACAAGTTGGTGAGACGCAAGAGGAAAAGGTGGATGAGGGTACAGGTGAGGAATGATCTTTATTTATCTTAGGCATATTTTGAAAAACAATGTTTGATTTCTGCTTAGCTACTTTTTAACTGAGAGGGTGTCCTCAAAAACAATTTATGGTTTGTTCAACTTTGATATTTTTGTCGAGGGTTTTGTCCTTACTTTAGATGATGGATTTTCTAGGTTGTAAGGTTTTATGCATGTCTAGCTTGAACATGCTTTTGGTATTGCCCCATGTCTTGTGACAACATGGGGGCACTTTTAGGATATTTTTGTTAATTAATGATGGCTGGGTTTCTAGGCATAACAAGTTGATGTTACGACCTGAAAATATTTTTGGGAATGTAATTGGATAGGAGTGAATAGATGTTTTTCTTACAACCTTTGCGTTTTTGTGGTAACATGGTGATGTTACAACCTGTTGTTTTATCTGGAATTCATAATTTTAGTTAAGTGCAAAAAGGTAATCAACATGTACTTGACACATTGGCCCACCTACAACTTAACTAACACATGAAAAACGTGTGTGTTAGTGTAAAACGCATGTGATATCCTGAATGATTTCCCATATTTCAGATGATATCTCAGATGATTTCCTGTGCTGGAATTTATATAGTTGTACATTTCTTGATTATTAATTTATGTACTAACGTGATAATATAATCTGTATAGTATATGTTGTATGTCCATATTTTAGGTTGCAATATGATTGGAGAATGAGCTAGAAACATGGAGGAATTAGGAAAAGAAAGATTTATGCATAAATAACATTTTATGCATAAACCGTTCCAAGAGCTACTTTGTGTCAACAACATTAAAAACGTGGGAAGACTTATTCAAAGGAGTTGTTGCTGATTCAAAGAGAGTACAACATGGAGAAAGCTTGGGAGTACAAGGTGTTGAAGCATGGACTTGGAGATCAAGTACACAGTTGATATTTTTGAGGAAAGTGGGCGCATGAAGTGAGGAATAAGCCAACCACTTCCCCACTCTCCCTCAACGTCCAAGACAGCCCCAAGGCTGATTATTTGAGTAGCCTTCAAGTAATTGCAGACTATAAATATGCTTGGAAGGATTCATTTGAAATGTCAATTTTATACACCTTCGAATCATAGAGAGACAGAGTTCTTTGTTTGGTTCGCTTCATCCATCCTCCCTTGTAATTTCGCACTTGATTACATTGGTATCAAGTTGTGTGTTGGCTAGGATTGGATTTCGTTCTTTATCTCTAGTTCCATAGAGCTTATTTTGTATTAGCTATAGGGAACACATTTTGGCTTTGTGTAATTCTTTTTATAATGTGATAAAGTCTTGCCTAATAGGCATCCTCAAGTTATATAATTTATATAACTTAAGAAAAATAATTTTGGTGTCATAGCTTTTGATCCTGCAAATCCAAACTAAAAACCTCTTCCTGTTTTAGATGGTTTGAATTATGGATATTGGAAGATTCGTCTTCGCTCGCATATCAAATCAATTGATCTTCGAGTGTGGCGATCTGTAGTTAATGGATATTCTCTTCCACTATTACCTCGAGATAAGGACGGTGATATTCAGGTTAAACCCGAAGCCGAGTGGACTAATGAAGAGATTACCCTTGATAACTACAATGAGAAGGCTCTTAATGCTATTTTTGAGTGGTTTGACATGCACATTTTTAAACTTGTTCAAAATAGTTCCACAGCTAAGGAAGCATGGGATATTTTACAAAGGTTTTGTGAAGGTGATTCTAATGTGCGTGAAAACAAGCTTAGAGGTCTTACTAGCAAATTTTAAAGGTTGAGAATGGGTGAAAATGATACCATTTCCTCTTATTTTGAAAAATTGTTTGACATTGCTAATGAGTATCAACTTTTAGGTGAACCGTTTACAAATAAACAATTGGTTTCAAAGGCTATTATAAATCTCACTGAGCGTTTTTATATGAAGGTTTCATCTATAGAAAAGGCTCACAACCTTTCTACTATGGACATCAATTCCTTAATGAGCATTTGAAAAAAATTGAGTCAAACCTTGCTGAGCAAAGTGAAGCTTCTAAAGGCAAGAGTGTTGCTTTAAAAATTAAATCCTCTAGTTTATCAACTGATGATGATGACAAAAATTTTGAGGAATTAGGTGAAGATGCTAGTGTTGCCTTGCTTTCTAGGAAATATAACTCTATGTTAAAAAAGTTTAACAAAGAAAATGTGCAGGTGAAGGCTAAAGAGCAACAAACCAAGGTGTACAATTTCATGCCGAAAAGGACATTCCATCTACTCAGAAAGGTGGTCCCATAAGAAGAGCATCATCAGATCAATCTAGATCTGATCCGAAGTTACTTGAGTTGATACAATGTCATGCGTGCTCTGGGTGGGGTCACTACTCAAACGAGTGTGCAAACACTCTAAGGAAGATGGGTAAGAACCTATGGGTATCCCTCAGTGACAATGAAGATGGTGGTCACAAATTGTGACTCGGACACTGACAGTGATACCTCAAGTGATATCCAAACTGTGATAGGATATCATCCAGCAGGTATAATAATTTTTGTTTAACAAATGTTGTTAGTTTTGTGGGTTCTGTTAACATGGATGCAGGTAGTTCACAAGAAGGTGAACAAAGTAAGGAATTCAGTAGGGATGAACTCATTTGCAGTCTTAAGGATCTTTGCAAAGAATTGGTTGATAAATGGAAGAAAGAGAACAAGAAGGTGGTGTCTCTGTCCAAAGAAGTTCAAAATCTGACTGATGGCTTGACTAGGATGGAAGTTAAAATCACAAAGAAGGATGTGGAGCTGGACAAAGTCAAGGCCAAGCTTACTCTAGCCGAGGTCACATTTAAGAAACTCAACACGAGTTCTTCCAAACTGGATAAAATCCTTGGGTTGAGAAAACCACTCAAGGCAGGTATGAGTTTTCAAGAGTCTTTAAATGATATTACATCTACTTTGGCTAATAAGGAAGATAAAATAGTTTTTGTTAAAGAAAAAGATAATGTTGAACTATTGTCTTCTGATAAGTCTTCTAATAAAGTGAAAGTTTGTAACTATTGTTACTCTACTAGACATTTGAAAAATGATTGTAAAACACTTTTAAAGAAACAGTCCAGTTCTTCAGTGCTACCTGAATTGTTGCCTAGCACGTCAGATATTACTTGCAGTCAGAAGAGAAATTATCAAAGTAGGAAAACATGGAAACCTAAGTCTAACCTGAGATGTGATGTTGTTTACACTGCCTTAAAAACTAATGTTGAAGGTTAATTGTATTTTGATAGTGGTTGTTCACGTCACATGACGGGAACAAAAATGTTTTTAAAGGAATATGAACCTATTCAAGGTGGTAGTGTAACTTATGCTGGTGGTGGCAAGAGTAATATAGTAGGAAAAGGCATTTTGAATATACCTGGATTTCCTGCTTTGAAAAATGTTTTGTATGTTGATGGACTTGTAACTAATTTAATTAGTATTAGCCAACTTTGTGATGACAATCTTGAAGTGAAATTCAATAAAAACACTTGTGAAGTTTTTTATTGTACCAATAACTGTGTTATGTCAGGTACTATGTCAAGTATTAACTGTTATCTTGTTAAAGATAAACAAGTGTGTCATTCTGTGAGAGTTGATGATGCTACATTGTGGCATCAAAAGTTGGGTCATGTTCATTATCGTAACATTGTAAAACTCATTAAGTCTGAAGCTATAAGTGATATACCTAGTCTGGACATAAGTAAGAAAATCATATGTGAAGATTGTCTCAAAGGTAAACAGACACGTGTTGCCCATAGTGCTACCCAACATCATGAGGATTACTCTGGAATAACCCACTGTTTCCAACTTGTGCATATGGATTTAATGGGTCCAGTTGAGGTAGAAAGTTTAGGAGGTAAGAGATATACTTTTGTCATAGTTGATATTTTTCTAGATTTACTTGGGTGTATTTTTTGAAAAAAAAAATTAGAAACTTTTGAAAAGTTTAAGATCTTACATGCTAAAATCAAAAACATGTTTTGTGCTCTTATCATGTGAATAAGGTATGATCATGGAAAGGAGTTTGATAATTCTTTGTTTTCAACCTTTTGTGAATTAAAAGGAATTCAACATGAATTTTCTGCTCCTAAAACACCTCAACAAAATGGGGTGGCTGAAAGGAAAAATAGGATCTTGCTTGAAATGGCCCGTGTGATGTTGTTTTCAAAAAGGTTTTGGGCTGAGGCCTTAAACACGGCTTGCCACACGGCCAATAGAGTTTTTCTAAGACCCGGTACTACAATGACACCTTATGAAATTTTGAATGATAGGATACCAAAAGTTCATTATTTTCATACGTTTGGGTGTGTGTGTTTTGTTCTAAATGATCGGGATTACTTAACCAAATTTGACTCTAAAAGTGATAAGGCTATATTTCTTGGGTATGCTCAGGATAGTCGAGCATATAGGGTTTATAACCTTAGGTTAAAGACCATACAAGAATCAATTAACGTTGTTTTTTATGACTTAGCAAGTGTTACAGGTGATGGAGTGCATGAATCTCCATTGATATTGCTGGAAGAGTTGGAGTAACAAAGTAAATCAAGTGATACCACGAGTGCTGACCAGAGTGTTGCCACTGAAAGGATATCATCTTCGGTATCACCTGAAGCCAGTCCAGCAACTGAGAATGACGAACAAGCTGATGATAATACTGATGTGCATGGAGATTTAAGAAGGGATCCACCAGCTAGGATCAGAAGATATTATCCTTCTTATCAGATTATTGGAGAAGCAAATGAAGGGGTATGAACAAGAAACAATGAGCCTTTTAGTAACCGTGAAATGGTGAGGTATGTGTGCATGTCCACCACATACCATAAGGTAAAATATTCCTGTTTTGTTTCCTCTTTAGAACCCAAAAATATTTCTGAAGCTTTACAAGATAATTTTTTGATACATGTCATGCAAGAGGAACTTGAACAATTTGCTCGTAACGAAGTTTGGTGTTTAGTACCACGTCCCATTAACACTAATGTAATTGGTACAAAATGGATTTTCAAAAATAAATCGGACGAGCAAGAAAATATTGTTCGGAACAAAGCCCGTCTCGTGGCTCAAGGTTACACACAAATTGAAGGTGTTGACTTTGACGAGACCTTTGCTCCAGTAGCTCGAATTGAGTCCATAAGACTCCTCTTGGCAATAGCTTGTTATCTAAAAATTACCTTGTTTTAAATGGATGTTAAAGCTGCCTTTTTAAATGGTTATTTAAAAGAAAAAATTTATGTTGAACAACCAAAAGGATTTGAAGATCCTCATCTACCAAACCACGTATATAGACTTAATAAAGCCTTATATGGCTTGAAACAAGCTCCAAGTGCGTGGTATGGTCGCTTAACCTCTTTCTTAGTTGAATATGGTTTTACAAGAGGTGAAGCAGATAGGACTTTATTCATTCTAAGGCATGAAAAAGAAACAGTCATTGTTCAAATCTATGTTGATGACATAGTCTATGGCTCTACTTCTCAAACTTGTTTAAAAGATTTTGTAGAGGCTATGACGTCAACATTCGAAATGAGCATGATTGGTGAGTTAACATTCTTCTTAGGCTTGTAGGTGAAACAATCTAGTGAAGGGATATTTATCTCACAAAGCAAGTATGCAAAAAGCTTAGTGAAACGGCTTGGGTTGGAAGGGGCAAAGAGTTCGAAAATCCCTATGTGTTCATCTCTTAAACTTGGTAGAGACCGAGTAGGTGAGGATGTTGATCCTACATTATATCGTTCCATGATAGGTAGCCTTCTCTATCTCACTTCTAGTCGTCCTGATATCATGTTTAGCGTGTGCATTTGTGCACGTTATCAAGCCAATCCTAAAGTCTTCCACCTTAATTCTGTCAAAAAAATTATTAAATATGTTTTGGGAACAAGTGAATTAGGGATTTGGTTTAGTAAGGATACTAACACCAAATTGGTAGGCTTTAGCGACTTGGATTGGGCGAGGGATATGGATGATAGGAAGAGTACTAGTAGGGGATATTTTTACTTGGGTAACAATTTAGTTTCATGGTATAGTCGTAAATAAAACTGTGTCTCTCTTTCCACGACTGAATCTGAGTATATTGCAGCTGGTAGTTGTTGCTCACAACTTATTTGGCTAAAACATATGCTAGATGATTATGGCCTAGAGAGTAATTCATTGACTATGTACTGTGATAACTAGAGTGCTATCAACATTTCAAAAAACCCTGTTCAGCATTTCCGTACTAAGCACATAGATCTATGTCATCATTTTCTTAGAGATGTGATAGATAAAGGCCTAATTAACATTGGTCATATTGATACTAAGTATCAACTGGCTGACATCTTTACCAAGGCCTTAGACCATGAGAGATTTTCTAGTTTGAAAAGATCTCTTGGTCTTTGTAATCTCTGAGTCTGTTTGTCAGCGCTACCCCAGGTGATGTTATCACTCATGGTAACACTTGTATATTAGTGTATTTTTTCTGTTTATTTAAAAAAAATGCTTTTATATTCTTTTAATCTGG
Source organism: Adenophora triphylla var. japonica (assembly GCA_022495995.1). Classification (NCBI taxonomy): domain Eukaryota; kingdom Viridiplantae; phylum Streptophyta; class Magnoliopsida; order Asterales; family Campanulaceae; genus Adenophora; species Adenophora triphylla. The sequence goes on along the minus strand of JAFEMH010004216.1, from coordinate 89,650 downwards.
TTAGCTTAGTTCTGATTGTGGCACATGCTGACCTTTTTGTTATGATAGGTTATTACTTAGGTTAACATATTTGATATCACTCCCCTTCGTATGCTAAAAGTGACAAAGTCACTAATTATTCTATGTGATAAATGCAAAGGCAAAAAGGCAATTTTATTCCATACTTTTCTCTCAAGCTCGGGGCACAGTGTTCGCTGCAACGATGTACTCTTGCCAATGAGAATGTATGAAGTGATTTATGCTTAGTATTAGGGACATGGAGTTCGCTACTACAGTGTACCCTACTTGAAAGGCATAAATCAATATATTTCTACACTTGAAATAAAACTCGGGGCACGGAGCTCGTTACTACGATGCTTCCTTGTTTAAAGAAGTGTATTGATCTTTTATAGCAAGCAATGTACTTTAAAAAATTAGGCTTGTTATTCCTAAAAATTGCTCAGCTTGTTTATGCCTGAAGTGCCTGAAAATGGCTAAGCTTGTTATGCTTGAAGTGCCTGAAAATGAACAAGCTTGTTATGCCTTAAGTGTTTGAAAATGAAAATATTTATCAAGGAGATTTATATCACATGTGTTATCCTAGGTGTTACCATCGTTGCCTTAACACATTAGTGTGTGCTATATTAGTTTTTTATTTCTTATTTTCGAAATTTGTTGATTAAATTTTTAAAATCTGAAAGTCTCAATTGAAAGAGTTTACGATTTTGAAAACGTCTTCAACAAGTTTTCTTTATTTTTGGTAAACATTGTTGAGTAACTAACCCTTATTTGATTTGATTTTGTGCTCATAATTCTCGGGTAAGGTTACAAAAATTTATGTTTACTAGTTTTTATTTTTCGTTTTACTTAAAAAAAATAAAAAATAAAATATTTTTTTAGTTTATTTTTGTTAACAGCCGGGTAGTTGTTTTGGGTTGTTAAGGTTTATTAGAGGGAGTGGATAAAGTAAATTAGGAGAGCTAGCTTATAGGGGTCAATGAGGATTTATAGGAGTTTAGTTTAGATAGGTCTTAAACATGTCAAATCAAATTAATACTTTGTTCCCTATTCATAACTCTCTCATTTATCTCCCTATTTTCTCTCTAAATTCTCTTATCTCTCTGTAACCATCTCTCTCTCCCCTTTTTAACCTCATTTCAACGTCTTCTTCTCTCTCTCTCGCTTTCTAGGTCAAATCTCGTTCCAAAATTCCCAAAAAATTACCATGGCATTTTCATCAAAAACCAACACCAAACCCTCAAACACCGACCAAATGGACATCTCTCCTAGTATTGCACCTAGTGCAGCCTCTCGTGTAGCCATGGAGACTTCACCCATGATTACACCAGCCTTTTCTCCTTCCATAATGGCCGTAGTTCCAGCTGCTGCCCCTGTTTCATCCTTTGATCAAGGCATTCCCAAGGTTACTCTCATCCCAGCCGAACCTAAAGAGAAGAGGAAAAGAAAAGCTCCCTCAGCCAAGTTGTCTCCTCAAGTTGCTAAGAGGAGGTCCTCCAATCGAATCAGGTCAATAAGGTCCAAGGCGACATCAAATACTACCTCTGATCCGGTTGAAGTTTCAGAAAGTTCATTGGAAACGTCATCTCCTCATATGAGTGACGAGAATTTTAATGTCAACAAAGAGAAGAAACCATCTGAGGACTCATTTGATGCCTGGGTGGATGCTGAAGAGGAGGAAACTTTGTCTGATTTTCAGAAGAAAAAGGGCAAGGCCAAAGTTTCAGTGAGTGCTACCAAGGGTGCTACCAAGAAGAAGATATCATCTGAGGTAACACCTGCCCCCTCCTCTGTTCCTACAAAATCTGTTCCTAGTGATCATGAATTTTCTGGTGATGAGTTTATTCATACTGAAGAGGATAATGCTTTTCCAAAACCTTTTCTTACTTTGGAATTTTATAAGGAAAATATGGAGTTTTGGCTTAACAATTTAAGTAAGAAATTATTAAAAGAAAAGCATATTGATGAGGACCAGTTAGAAAAGGAAGGGATGGTTCAGTTTTTAAAGGACATGAATTTCTTTAAGGCAAATAATCAAGCTTCTGTTTTTGTTGAGAGTGTAGTGAGAAACTTCTTTGCAAACCTACATGCTTATTTGGATAATGAAGGATCTGAGAAATATGGGAAAGTTTTGTGAGGGTTAGGGTGTATTCTTTTACTCCTTCCATCATTAACAAAGTTTTAGGCCTCCCAAATTTAGATGACGAAAGCATTCGGGTCAATAGAGATGAAATGGTTAAGTTTCTCACTCATAACAAACTCCAATCCTGGCCTTTAAAGGAAAAGCTTCATGCTTCTAGGCTTACCTCTCTGTACTCTGTTCTTCACAAACTTTGCATTTTCAATTGGCTCCCTACTACAAATGAACCTATTGTTACCTTGGAGCATGCAAATGTGCTATACAGATTGGGTAAAAATCATAGGATTAACTTTGGAAGATTAGTGTTCAAACACTTAGCTTCGTGGGGTAGAAAGAAAGAAATGAACATTACCTGTTTCCCCTATCCTTCTTTGATCTTCAAGGTTTTAATCTTTCAATCCTTGCCTATTGAAGTCTCTGATACTTTCACTTCTGAACCTGAGTATTATACCATTGATCCTCAACTAAAAAAGGGTAACAAGTATACAAAAGACTTTACATGGAAAAAATCTGATGAAACTATTGGTTCTACTTCTGTTCTTCCTGGTACTATCTCACGTGGTATCCCAAGTGCTTCCCCATGTGTTGCCCCTAATACTTTTGCAGGAACTGATGCTGCAAGTATTCTGTCTAATGTTTTCAATCTTCTGGGCAACACTTCTCCATCAATCCCAAAGACTACAGTGCTGAATTTCTTGCACAAACAATCAAGTGCAATTGGAGAACTCGTTGATGGGTGGGTCAAGCTTAAGAAGGCAACTGATACTTTTATTGATGAAATTTCTTCCCAAACAGTAGGAGGGTGTGCTGCTGCTACAGCTTCTGGAGCTGGTGCTACTGTAGGTGCTACCATCAGTGCTGGCCCAAGTGATGATGGAGGTGATAAGGATGGAGATCAAGAGGAAGAAGAAGAAGAGAAGTATGAAGAAGAAGAAGCTTGAAAACCTAAAGGTTGCTGAACCTGAAGGTTGATGTTGCCACTAATTTGTTGGTGGATTTGATTTGTGGTGTCCTAAACAATTTCTTTTTATTTGGTGATGTGGTTCCTAAACAATTTACTTTTTATTTTGTTTATGGTGGTAATCTGTAGGTTGCCAAACAATTTAGATGGTTTGTTTAAAACTTTAATCGTTAGGTAGTTTTGCTTGCTTGGATTATGTTTTGGTACAATGGTTTATTTGCTTAAATGTTTAACTTAGTTTATTTCGAAAACTTTTTAAAGTTTGAAATAAATTAGTTTATTTTGAATCGTTGTTTAGATTGGCTCCTTGATTAAGGGGGAGTTAATTTTCGTGGAGATATTATAGTCTGTTTCTATGTGCTGTTTATCTTGTTATGGACTGACAAAATTGCAGGTAAGCAGCACATTAGGTTTGAGAAGAAATATCCAACTAAGGGGGAGATTGTTAGTGTAAAACGCATGTGATATCCTGAATGATTTCCCAGATTCCAGATGATATCTCAGATGATTTCCTGTGCTGGAATTTATATAGTTGTACATTTCTTGATTATTAATTTATGTACTAATGTGCAATAAAATCTGTATAGTATATGTTGTATGTCCATATTTCAGGTTGCAATATGATTGGATAATGAGCTAGAAACATGGAGGAATTTGGAAAAGAAAGATTTATGCATAAATAACATTTTATGCATAAACCGTTCAAAGAGCTACTTTGTGTCAACAACATTAAAAACGTGGGAAGACTTATTCAAAGGAGTTGTTGCTGATTCAAAGAGAGTACAACATGGAGAAAGGTTGGGAGTATAAGGCATTGAAGCATGGACTTGGAGATCAAGTACACGGTTGCTATTTTTGAGGAAAGTGGGCGTATGAAGTAAGGAATACGCCAACCACTTCCCCACTCTCCCTCAACGTCCAAGACAGCCCCAAGGTTGATTATTTGAGTAGCCTTCAACTAATTGAAGACTATAAATATGCTTGGAAGGATTCATTTCAAGATATGCCAATTGTATACACCTTCGAAGCATAGAGAGATAGAGTTCTTTGTTTGGTTCGTTTCATCCATCCTCCATTGTAATTTCGCACTTGATTACATTGGTATCAAGTTGGTGTTGGCTAGGATTGGATTTCATTCTTTATCTCTAGTTCCATAGAGCTTATTTTGTATTAGTGTAGACACCCCATTCTGAACACATCGGATCATACTTATACCACTCTAAGTCTCGCTTTGAGTCAAGAAGTAGAAATCCACCATTTCGTCATGTTTCGTTAAAGTTTTGACTAACTACCGTTAGTTTGGGACTAAACTGCATACGTGATAACGAGGAAAGGACAAAACTGTCCACAGGAGCAATATCTCGCCGCGAGATGGCGTGTCTCGCGCGAGATATCTCCCTCTCGCAGAGATGGCATTTACGCTTCCCTCGTCGATTTCAACCTCTTTCCGGGATAAAACTTTATCTCTCCGGCCAACCAATGGGAGAGGAGGTCTAGAACCATCTGATAGGGTTTTAACTCTCCACTTCTTCATATCCAATCTCTATAAATACTTGGTGACTTCCAAGGCTCAAGAGGTCGAAAGTTCGAAGGTCCCGGACCGCGAATTTACACAACACACACACATTTTGTCATTTTCTTTCCCTGAAAGAATTCTTCAAAATCACCCTCAAACTCACCTCATAGTTTGTTTGTCAACCTTGTTGATAAACAAGCATCAATATCCAAACCAAGGACCAAGGCGAAGCTCTGTCCGTGTGAAGGGTCGACTCTAAACTTGAGCCGAAACTCTGCCCAAATTACCTCACGCAAGGTAATTCCTAATCTTCCTTCTAATTGATTGTTAGAGTGGTATAAGTCCATAGAATCTAGGATCGGCCTAGAGCCTCTCCAAATCATGGAGACGGTCTCGAAGCAATCGATCCTACATTCCGTTTGACCTCGTCAAATGGACCTTTATTTGTAGTATTTGAATTCGTTTTTTATTTCTTCTTTTGAAAAACCTCTCTTTTCTTTAGCAAGACCGATCTCCGGATTGGGTGAAATGGATGCCTTCTAAACCTACCCATTTCATAACCTAAGCCCCGAACTCAAATCTCTCAAATGGTTTTTCTATGTTTCCAATCAAATAATATAGGTGGCGACTCATAAAAATAAAAAGAACCAGAATTTCTTTCTCACAACGCTACAAAGTGGCGACTCTGCTGGGACCGAAAATTAAGAGGCTTAAACTTGCGTCAAAATTAAAAGAGAGGTTTTTCAATCTATTTTGTAAAATTCGAATTTTTTCTCGTTCTAATGGGAGATATCTCGCACGAGATATCATTATCTCGCGCGAGATACGGCTTCCAGCCTGGTTGTTTTTTGGTTTCTCCCGTTTCGCTCGTAATCCAAGACGAGAGCCGAACATGCAAGGGGGATCCTGCAATTCATTATCCGCAGAGTTCCCGCATCTTAAGGCCTCCCTTAAGGTGTAGAACTCTGACCTTTATTTTCCTTAAATAATTGATTATTATTTATGAATCGCGTGTGATTGGGTTTTATTTAATTAAAGTCCGGTCCATTGGGGATTCGGGAGTTGTAAATTAAATTATTTATCTCTCTTTATCTCTCTTTATGTGGAACTACGACGGCCTGAGTCTTCCTAGATTGGGAGAAACGTAGGCAACCACTTGGTGCGGCCACTATCTGTTTTCTCTTTTGACTTTCAAAAAAATAAAACTTTCTATTTTACTCTATTACATAGATTGACTATCAACCACGCGCACATCTTACTATAACTGTCATTGCACTGCATACCCTCTATAAACCCGGGACCCACACTAAGGACGGATGACGGTAACCACCTAGTCGCCGGTCTCTCCGAAGTTGGGACAATCCCACTCCGCGTATTCAATCCACTTAGATTGTCATATCGCGGGGAGCCTAGCCTTCCAGCCCTGCATCGCCACATTCTCATGTAGATTGACTTTTTAGGATCACTCCGTGACCGGTCGGTTTTGACTCGGTGATCTTTTCTTATTTTTATCAAAACAAAGCCATGAAAAATTGACAATAAGAAAGGATTCGGAAAAAGTCCCTTCGGAAAAAGTCCCTTCGGAAAAAGTCCCTTTCGGATGTCCCTTCAAGAAAAATGTGCATATAATCCTTCAAAAAAAAAAACAAAAGAACAATCTTACATGGCTTTGTTTTACAAAAATCGGATTGATTGCTTAGTCGTTAGGTTCTGATAAAAGCCTTAGAAACCCCTCAAAACGGACTTTCCGTTCCGACCAAAAATTAGGGCTAAATAAAAATCGACTTTCCGTGTGGTTATCTCGCGCGGGATTACTTATCTCGCACGGGATAATGCTTCTGTTTGCTGAATTTGAGCCTGAGCCATTTAAGCCTACTTCCGACTCGTCTGGGGCTAGATCCCGATATCTCGCATCTCTTCCGTCGCTTTCCGAAGCTACTCAACTCCAAGACTCCCAACACAATGTCTACCGGAAAGCACGCCATGACCAAGGAAAGCCGTGAACAACCCACTCTCCAAGATTTGACCAAGTCTCTTGTCGCCGAAATGGAACACGTGGAAGGTTGGAGAGAAGCTTTTGATTTGCTCCGCCACTCGCATTGCTAGGGATTTTCGGAAGATGGAAAGTGATTCCGACAAATGGGCGATCATCCGTGCAAGAGGAGCTAAGTGACATCAAAACTCAACTTGCCAAAGCCCCGCAAAGAAATTAATGACAATGACTCGTGGCATCACATGGAAGAATCCATCCAAGCCGAAAAGACAAAGATGTTGATTGAAGAGCTCGAGGAAGTCAGGAGCGAACTCGAAACTATGACCCAAAAGTGCATCAACCTTGAAGCCCACATTGAAGATGACATGGATGAGAGGGTCAAGTTTTTCCTCAATACCCTCTACCGTGACCTCAAAGAGCAAATGGAGGAAGAATATCAGGCTCGCCACCTCGTCTTTGTGCAACACTACGAGAACCATATCCGAGACCTCCATAATCAAATGGCTAAGCGAAGGAAGGGAAGGATTTTCACCGACATCGGAAATATCCCTCTCGGTCATCTCTTCAGAAGCCTTCACAAGGATGGAAAGATGAAGCCAATGGAAGGTTACCAACCTAAGAGAGAAGGACGAGCTCCACACCTCTACTGCTTCTACCATCAATGCTATGGCCATCACACCAATGATTGTTTCAACTTGAAGAACGCAATCCAAGACTTGTTCGACAGCGGCCTCATCAAAACCGCTCCTAGCGGAGGCGCCATAAGTTGGAAGAGTTAGAAACATGAGATCTTTTCTTTTCTTTTCTTTTCAGTTATTTACTTTTAGTTGCAAAAGAAACGGTTAGTAGCCTAGTTTAGTTTAGTCGGGTACTACTTGCCTAAAGACTTCATTTGTGGGCAAGAGTACCAAGTTTGCTTTTCAATAATAGTTAGTCAGTATTTCCCTTTTCGATTCCGATTAATACTTTGAGATTGAGAGAGAAAGCACTGTGAATGTCATAGACACTTACAACGAGAACGACTACTCAAAGGCACTTATGTTTTCCTAAGCCTTCCCGTCCTGGAGAATGATGCTAGCAAAAGGGTACTTTCCCGGATCGGGGCTTGGAAAGCACTTACAAGGAATAACGGAACCACCACCGGTCCCCCCGCCTCACACAAAGCATAGACTAGGATACGACATCTCCATCCACGATGAAGATGACGTAGAAGAGTGGGGCTTCACTCAAATCAAGTGGGAAGGAACCTCGTACAAAGGCTGCAATGACCCAAAGTCCAAGGATTGCAACCTCAAACCATATCGAAAGACACTCAATGGCTACTTTGTTCGAGAAGGGGAAAGTATTCCCTACTTTATCTTTTCGTAACCATGGACTCGATGATAAAGGAAAGCGCCAACCGGGCTTTGAAATCTTCGCCGATCGCGATGCTTTTCCGCATGAAATGTAATCCGTCCCACCGATCCCTAATGATTTGTGGGGCACGAAGGCGTAAATGACAAGCGAATGGAACTTTGTGTTGGGAGAAGACATGCCGCGACAGCTTCCAAGACCCGTGCCGGTTAGAAGACAGCAGATCCATGCAATATCCAAGGGGGACGCTCCAACTACCGACTACACAAGACTAATACGTAAATGTGATGAGCCAATTCTAAACCGGCACGTCACCGGGGACCAGCTTGTTGATGAAGACTTCATGATCAAAGAGCTTGGTTGCACTCCCCACCCTCGCAGAAGATAGGCCCTACAACTTTTACATTAGAAGCTGTGCTCCACCTCCGATGAACTCACTCAAGAGGAAATCGAGGCGGTGGCCGAACATGTATTCCCTTACTTCCTTAATGAAAACTTTGATCTTTCCGAGTACCCCGAGATTGCTAACATCGTAAATGATGAATTAACTAATAATAATCAATATAACGAACACGTTAATAATGAATCATACGATGAGATAGATCAAGAAAACGAACAAATCTTAAAAGAATTAGCTAAGCAAGTAGGTCGTTGTGGAAAGAATGGCCCCGTTGACGACAAGGAAATGCAAACAAGCTAATCTTGGGACAACGGAAGACCCCAGAGAAACAAAGATCGGCAGCTTCTTCAAGGGGGAAGACAGAGAAACCTTGACGCAGCCTCCTCAGTAGAATATGGTGACGTCTTCGCTTGGTCCTACAAAGATATGCCTGGGTTGAATCGCCGCTTGTAGAACACAAGATACCACCGCTACCCAACGCCAAGCCGCCAAGCGTAAACTACGCGTAATCAAGCCGGAATGGTCAATGCAAGTGAAAGAGGAAATCATGAAACTCTTGAATGTAGGGTTCATCAAAGTGATTGAATATCCTAATGGTTAGCAAACACGGTGCAAGTAGCCAAGTCGAACGGGAAAATACGAGTCTCGTGTTGATTTCGTAGACTTGAACAAGGCATCCCCTAAAGATGACTTCCCGCTACCAAACATAGACATGTTGGTCGATGCCACAAAGAAGATACGAGGTCCGCTCATTTGTCGACGGGTTCGCAGTGGTATAACCAAATCCTCATGGCGTAAGAGGACCAAAGACAAAACAAAGCATTCACCACACCTCGGGGAATGTTCGCTACACGGCCATGCCGTTTGGTCTCAAGAACGCCGGGGCTACCTACCAAAGGGCGCCACAACACTATTCCACGACATGATCCATAAAGAAATAGAGGTGTATGTGGACGACATGATTATTCACTCGAAGGGGACAGATGGCCAACACTTCGTAGATCTCGAAAATTCTTCAATCGACCGAGACAAAGACAAAATGAGACTCAACCCCGCCAAATGCTCATTCGGAGTAGTCAAAGGGAAAGTCTTGGGATACATGGTCACGTAACGCGGCATAGAAGCGTATCCCGCCAAGATAAAGGCCATTACGTACATGCCTCCACCCAGGACACGTAAAGAAGTAAAGGGATTCATGGGGCGTACTCCAATATATCGCCGATTCATTAATCAACTCGACTACAATGTGCGACCCCATCTTTAAGCCGCTTAAGAAAACGCACCTCAAGAGTGGACCGAAGAATGTCAAGAAGCATTCGAGGAAGTTAAGCACTACTTGACTTCCCCACCCATCCCGGTTCCACCACACAAGGAGAAGCCCTCAAGTTATACCTCACGATCACAGATAACGCATTAGGGGCTATGCTTGCTCAAGAACAAACAGCTTCGCACACGTAAAATGCCATCTACTTTGTCACCGCAGATTCCAAGGCAGTGAAATCAACTACTCTCCACTCGACAAGTCATGCGCCGCTCGTCTGGGTATCACAAAGGCTAAAGCACTATATGGAAGCCTTTCCAAATCCGTCTCATCGCAAAGATGGATCCACCGAAATATATCCTAGACAAATCAAATTTGTCTTCGAGACTAGCCAAATGGTACTTCATGCTCGCGGGTATGATATCACTTACGTCACTCAAAATCCGTCGAGGGAGTGTATTCGCAGCATCGCTTGGCCGAATTTCCTTGCGACGAAGTGAAGGGGGAAGACCCGCGATTCCCCGATGAGGACATCCTAAGCATAGAAGAAAATAAGTGGCAATTATTTTTCGATGGCGCAGCCTAACAAGAGAGGGTTTGGCATCGGAATGTTATTGGTAGACCCTAACGACATCTACACTCCACTAGCAGACGTCTCGACTTTCGACGCCACCAACAATACCGCAGTATCACGAGGCTTGCATAGCGGGGCTTGAGGCAGCCCTAGAACGCAACGTGACCGAACTCGAGGTATTCGGGGATTCCCAATTGATCATCAATCGACATTGAAGAAGTGGAGGGTCCAAGATCCAACCCTTCAAAGATACAAAGTGCCCACCTCCAAGAATTGGCGCAACAATTTCGTGGATGTCTCATTCCACTATCTCCCCAGAGACAAAAATCGGTTTGCGGACGCATTAGCCACACTTGCTTCTTTGGTCGAAATCCCTAAAGGAAAAGCGCTTAAACCCTTCAAAATAACACGGCGTGCAACTCCCGCATACTGCGCCGTTATAGATCTTCACGATCGCAAAGACAAATGGTTATCCAAAGGTGCCGCCGTTGAAAACTCCGAAGGGAAACCATGGTACCACGACATTTGGTATTTCATCCTAGATGGAACCATACCGTCGAGACACCAAGACTCAGTCGCCCTTAAAAGGTTGGCCGCCAATTACGTCATCACCGCCGGCCGTCTATTCAAGAAACATTCCCAAGGAAACCTCCTTTCGCGCCACCGAGGAAGAGGCCCAGTGAAATAATGGACCATGTTCATCAAGGCATATGTGGAACCCACATGAGCGGAAACATGCTCGCCAAAAGATCATCGTACAAGGGTACTTTGGCCGACTCATGGAAGCCGACCGTACCAAAATGGTCAAGAAGTGCCACAAGTGTCGATACACGCCAATCTTCAAGCATGCACCGCCTTCCTTGCCGTACCCAATGACTTCACTCGGCCGTTCTCTATACGGGGGATAGACGTGATTGGAAAGATCACACCCAGAGCCAACGGACACTGTTTCGTCCCTAGTAGCCATCGACTATTTCACTAAATGGGTCGAGGCCGCCTCCTACAAAGTTCGAATGCCGAAAGGTTGCGTAATTCATCAAGCACAACATCATCTCGCCGATATGGGGTTCCACAAGAGATGATATCCGATAATGGGTCACACTTCGAGAAGGAAACCGATCGCCTACCGACCGAGTACAAAATCACGAGACACAAGTCATCTCCTTATAGGCCTCAAACAAACGGAGAGCTTGAAGCCGCGAACAAAACAATCGAGACTATCATCGAAAAATGGCAAGCCATCGGAAAAGACTGCCCGACAAGCTACCATTCGCACTATGGGGTACCGCACTTCGGCCCGAATGCCTACAGGAGAAACTCCCTACGCCTCACATTCGGGATGGAGGCCGTCTTACCGATAGAATTGGAAATACCATCACTAAGGGTTCTCCTAGAAAACCAAGTGAATGAAGTCGATCGGCTAGAAAGCAGTATACGAAGAGCTAGCCCCGTTGGACGAAAGAAGGTTGAAAGCGGCCGAACACACTCAAGCTTACCAAAGAAGAATGGCAAGAGCTTTCAACAAAAAGGTCAAGACAAGGAACATCGTAGTAGGCGACCCGGTGCTCCGTGAGCATCGTCCCGACCTTTCAACCCGTTAGGCAAGTGGGGACCAAGGTGGATAGGACCCTACATTGTGAAGAAGATATTCTTCCTGGGGAGCCCTTCACCGGTAGACTTAGACGGAGATCAACTACCGAAGCTTCTGGCCAACATGGACAAGCTCAAGAAGTACTTCGCGTGACTTGGCTCCCTAAGAACAAATCGCTCGCTAGGTTGAAAATCCCGGAAAGGACAACTTAGGCAAAAAAAAAAAAAAATTAGAGCTAGCACAAGAAAAGAAGCCCGCTGGATTGAAAACCCGAAGGGGCGGTCTAGGCAAAAGAAAGGGTGTGCATGAAAAAAAAAAAAAAAAGGGGGGCCTTATCTCGCGCGAGATTACCCCACGGCCCGAGCCATATTTTGTCCTTTTCTCAAAAATGAACTACGTTGACCCGAGCCTCTTGTTTAATTGCCGTAAAAGAGGAACGTAGGCAGCCTTCGGGTTCGGTCTAATCAAATAAATAAATCAAAGTTGTCCCTTTTATTAATCGAATGCGTTTCATTAATGACAATAGGGAAATCCTAACCACAACGACTAATTTGCTAAGCTAACAAACTTGAAAAAAATAATACTAATAAAGCAGAAACAATTGATCTATCAAAGCAATCTCTTGGTACTCCTAAAGATCTAGCCTTTCATTGACTTGGTTGGCCGGCGGACATGGTCTCCACCGTCGTCGTGATCCTCCTTGCGCTGAGCCTCTCAAAGCGTAACATCCCTCGAGACGGTCAAAAACGTAGTCGAGACGATCAAAGACAGATTCCGACAATCTCTTGAAGACACGAGGCCTATCCAAAGCTTGCGTCTTTCCAGCATTCCCTTGCCTCGCCTCTCGTACCAATCCCCATCAAGAAAATCCCGAGTTGGATCAAGCCGCACATTAGAAGGATCGACCGAGCCTCGCTCCTTCGCAAGATACCGCTAGCTACAAAAGAATCTCTTAGCAAGAAAAGCCGCAAATCATCAATCTTCTGCACTAGGATGACCGGTATGGAGGAACCAATCCAAATATTTGTCGACAGAAGATGCTTGCATTAAAAGTCCGAAGGTTCGACCAACGGTCCCGATTAGTTCCTTCACCCCATGCTTGAGCTAGCACCCGCGCAAACTCTACACCAATATAAGACACTTCACGAGAAGCTCCTTCGAAAAGATAAGTGTCCTGCCGCCGACCAAACCGACTGAGCACCCGCTTGGGAAAGTAAAAGGAGGAATCTCGCAAACCCTAAGAACAACCCCGTCAAAACCCTTGGTATTGGCAACATACTTGTTCAACCTCCAATAAGGTGGACACCAGAGAATATCGCAGCTTCGGTCTTCGCAATCAACTCAGCCCATTCATCCGCCGAAAGATCTTTGATCAACAACTTTCGCGTATGATATGTAAAAGGAGAATATTCCAACGGGGACCTATCAACTTGAGATGCTCCCTAAGCCAAATAGTCAACAGGAGGGGACTCCCTTGAGTCATGACGCCACCCTATGCAGCCTCATCAAGACCATGAAGGGTCTCACCCAAGATTAGCGGAATAATGTTCCTAGAACGTTTCCTAGCCTCGCGTAACAACTTCCACCCGCTGGGAATCGACCAAGCCGTCCCCGCACGTAAAACAAAACATCTCCGAAAAGAGAAAGAGCCAGAAAGTTCCGCTTATGGACATGAAAAGCGTCATCATCGTAATCACCGCCGAAGCGTCCGGAAAAGAAGAGCAATCAACCCACTTGCGGTGAACCAACCCATAGCAAGTATCAAGGGGGATCCCTAACAATTGCTCAAAGCCTCCGAATGATTCCTATGATACTTAGGAACAAAGAATCTCACCACCAAAGGCATATCCAAGATAATGGCGAATTCCTCCACAAGAGGCACCATCTCATTCAAAGAAAAATTGAAAAGATGAATAGAGGGATCCCAAAATCGAGCAAAGACCCCGCAATAACTTCCAATCCGGTTGGAGGTTCTTCAAAGTGAAAAGAATTCTAAATCCGAATTCGCGATAAACTTATTGCGAGACCGGTTGCGAAACGACCTTACAAAATCCCTTGATGCTTGCTTGAAAGATGCAATCACTTCAGTAGGACAAAGAAAAATCATCGACAATCATGGACGTTGGGGCAATCTCCTCGAAGCCATGGATCACTGTGGTTGAAGAAGAAGACAAGAGTTTCACCCTAACAGATATCTCTAGAGTTTGAAAGGCTAGAATGAGTTATCCGGCCGGACTACTGTGGTGATTTTATAGGGAAAACTGTCAAAATCCCGTTCGAAAAGGAAGAGATTTCGCCTGGTAGCGTGTCTCGTGCGAGACACCTTATCTCGCGCGAGATATCCCTACGGCAAAGCAACAGCAGCTCTACTCAAACAACAATCTAGCCCCGACTTGACAAAGCAAGTCTCGAAAACCCGCGTGTACAGCTCATAACATGCAATAAAACACCATACTGTGCTCAAAATTGCGCCTAACGGCCATTCCATTTCCGAAAACATGGAAAGTCGAGAAAGTTAATTAACTAACTAATTAGACCTAGGATTAGGGATTAAGAAAAACCATTGTTTGTGCTACCTATGTGTTCCTAACAAAAATTTAAAAGAAAGAAAAAATTTGTCTAGGCCCACACGGCCAATATGTACGTATAATCGATAAAGAAAAAGGGGAGGATCACGCCATCAAGTCGCCGAGCCGCCAAAGCACCTCCGCCATCACCACTGGGGGCTACCATCCCTCCTCGACCTCTTGGCTCCGCAAGTAGGGGTCATAGCCGAGGCCACCGTCGAGGCCGCCGAAGAAGCCTTCTCGGAACAGCCTCTGGACAGTCCGACACCAAAGCCATCAACCCAGCCATCTTGGTCGCTCCACGGTTGTAATCGGCCGCGGATATGGTGACCTCGACAATCAAAGAAAAGAAGATGCTCGATGGAGTCGGACATATACACTTATATGGACGAATACGAGAAACAAGACAAACATGTAAACATACCGAAGAGACATCACCGGGAGGCGGTAACCCTCGGGAACCCGATCAGAGACGGGATGTGCCCCATCATCGGCATGCTCCCCATCATATACGTGTAGCTCTGCAGGGCCGTAGTCCGGGGCAAAAGGCAGAGAACCGGTAGCTCGAGAGGAAGTGCTAGGGGCCGATGAACCCGAGCGTAAGCGCAGGTGGAGCCACGAGCATGTGATCGCCTATCCCCCACCAGAGGGGACCCATCAATCGAGGCGTAAACTCAAAGCATAAGAGGCCCCTGGGATGACACAAGCCGTCGCCACATCCCCTACCGTAAGACTAGCATAATCATCCTCCGGAATAGAGTGGGTGGGATACATCGCCTCGGCGGATCCGCCGAACGCTATATGGCAGTGCTACCCCGCCATGCCGCTGGGAAGACCCGCTCACCAAGATACATGGTGTCCCCTCCAAAGACGCCAAGATCCTCTCGCATCCCGGTAGCATCCCAAGCGCGATGCACCTCCCGCTCTAACAAGGTCCAAGGATACAGCCCGCCTCTCGTACTCAAAGGTGTCCAAAGATGGCCCGTGCCTCCGCAACCGTCGGTCCAATCCCGATCCTCCTCCTCATCAACGCTCCGGTTGGGGTGGCTCCACCTCCGGATATCCGGGAACACAGGATCCGACTCTCCACTCAAACTTATACACCCGAAGACAAGATAGCCCCATATCTCGCACAAAGAAAATGTAATGTATTCAAGAGGGAAACACAGATAGAGCATACGTACGTAAAATGTAAATGTAATCAAAGAGCATACCTCCTGTGCATAAGAATACCCCGACAGAGTATCCTTGGTGTGCCTACACGCCTCATCCATGGCGTGGTAGCGTAAGGCCACCCCGCCGAGCCCCGGCCATAGCCGCTCACTTCATCCGTATCAACCAACAAACGTAACAACGAAAGACGAGCCGTAGAGGAATGGTTCGCAAAATGGTCTCGTAAAGGATGTACTGCAGGGCCCCCTCACCCGCCGATCCGTGATCGCATTCGGCTTCTCAAAGATAATCATCAATCCGACGGAGGGGTGTCACCAAGAAGAAATCCCTTAACCTTGTTAGGGACGAAACCAATCAACCGCTCCACGCCGCCGGACCCGCAGCTTGAAATTCGAAACTTCACAGGGATCGCCAATGAACTCTAGTCCCGTGATGGCCGTAAAGTCGGGCCGGGTCATAGTCGCTTCCCGAAGCGCAAATGGACCGTGTGGGTAGTGTCCCACCACCTTTCCCGGATAGCCCGAAGAACTTGGGGAGTCCTCCTTATCCCCCGAAGGTTGTCAATGAAAGTCAACAAACCCGTTTGGGCCACCCTAGCTCTGGACGCCGTCAAGATCCTTGATCTTGTCCCAAACCGCCCTAGCCATCTTCGGACTCCTCGACGCTTCTTAATCGGCTTATACGATCGCAAAACAGAGGAAAAACAGAGAGGGCAACATTAGAAATTATTCCATGTCAAGAAATCAATGAAATAGAAGAAATTTTTCATTGGGGCATTTCATCGAACACTTGGCGGGCGTACGAGAAAAGCTTGCCCAAGGATGCCATTCATGATCCGAATCAACCTCTCCTACAATCCATGATATGTAGGAGGCTCATACATACACGATGCAACAACAAACATCCAAAGAAAATGCACAAAATCAAAGCATGCAAGGGGAACCTAGTTCTAAGCACAAACATGAACAAAGGCCATTGAGGGAATTTTGAATTCAAGGGAAAGGGGATTCAAATCAATGCAATACAAGAAACAAGAGGTGAAGATAGAGTTCTTACCAAGCCCTCCCGAATGACAGTGGAGATATGCGCGTTCCTATCAAAAGTAAGATCATCGCGAGGATAATCTTTCCCTAGCAAATAGCTTCGCAAAATCGGATTTCCTTGTTCTTGAGCCATGGATTTTGGAGGAAGGAGGAATTAAGAATGGATTAGAGGGGAGAATCTCCAAGCAAATCCGCGAAAAACCACAGAAAAGGCGACCTTGGCTCGAGCTAGGGAGGGAAATTTTGAAAAGGATATTTTCAAAATGAGCTAGAGCTGCTGTTTATATGCCCCGACAGTACATATCTCGCGCGGTATATCTTATCCCGCCGCGAGATAAACCTTCTGGAAAAGGACAAAATTGTCCTCGACAATAAGCGTCTACGCAACGTCAAAGTTCAAAATTTTGACACATTTACCCTTGGAAATGATAAACTAGCAAGGAAACGTGGAAAAACCGGTACCGCAAGTCACGGAACGAGTCAAACGTGACATGCGCACAATCGCCCGGTACGGCACCAGTCGCCCGAGAACCGAGTGGTCCAAAGATCAACCCAATTCACATGATTCAGAGCCCAGAAAGGTGAATCATCAAAGAAAAAGCCCGGTCCAACGCCTGCATGTGGATCGTCATCAAAAAGCCCGGTCCAACGCCTGCAGTGTGGATCGTCATCAAAAAGCTCTGGCCCAACGCCCAAACAGTGGATCGTCATCAAAAGCCTGGCCCAACGCCCAAACAGTGGATCGTCATCGAAAAGCTCGGTCCAACGCCCAAACAGTGGATCGTCATCGAAAAGACCGGTCCAACGCCCAGACAGTGGATCGCCGAACCAAAAGCCCGATTCAACGCCCAAACAGTGAATCGTCATCCCCAACAAGAAAAAGCCCGATTCGGAGCCCGTAACGGCGAATCGTCACAAAAACGACAGGACTCGAGGACCGGATAGGTAAGCCTTTGTTTTCTAAACATATTTCCCGCAGTTCGGAGCCTGCATGTGCGAATCTTCGTACAAACAGTATATTCGTAATCGGGTCTTGATTTGATTCCTCAGTATGAATTTGCCTTTTCAAAAAATAAAATCTCCTCAATTTTCAAAAAAAACGTTTTTCAAAATACCTAAAGCAACCTTTTCGTGTTTTGGAGTCGAACTACGTTATGGTCTGATTCTCCGATAGAGATACGTAGGCACCGTGCGGCACGACCATCCCGATGTTCGTAATGATGTCTTTTCTATCGTCGACATGACTTCTTTCATAAGACTTGTCGCCGAGGGGCTCTGTAGACACCCCATTCTCGAACACATCGGATCATACTTATACCACTCTAAGTCTCGCTTTGAGTCAAGAAGTAGAAATCCACCATTTCGTCATGTTTCGTTAAAGTTTTGACTAACTACCGTTAGTTTGGGACTAAACCGCATACGAGATAACGAGGAAAGGACAAAACCGTCCACAGAGCAATATCTCGCCGCGAGATGGCGTGTCTCGCGCGAGATATCTCCCTCTCGCAGATTGCACGACGCTTCCTCGTCGATTTCAACCTCTTTCCGGGATAAAACTTTATCTCTCCGGCCAACCAATGGGAGAGGAGGTCTAGAACCATCTCGATAGGGTTTTAACTCTCCACTTCTTCATATCCAACCTCTATAAATACTTGGTGACTTCCAAGGCTCAAGAGGTCGAAGGTTCGAAGGTCCCGACCGCGAATTTACACAACACACACACATTTTGTCGTTTTCTTTCCCGAAAGAATTCTTCAAAATCACCCTAAAACTCACCTCATAGTTTGTTTGTCAACCTTGTTGATAAACAAGCATCAATCTCCAAACCAAGGACCAAGGCGAAGCTCGTCCGTGTGAAGGGTCGACTCTAAACTTGAGCCGAAACTCGCCCAAATCACCTCACGCAAGGTAATTCCTAATCTTCCTTCTAATTGATTGTTAGAGTGGTATAAGTCCATAGAATCTAGGATCGGCCTAGAGCCTCTCCAAATCATGGAGACGGTCTCGAAGCAATCGATCCTACATTCCGTTTGACCTCGTCAAATGGACCTTTATTTGTAGTATTTGAATTCGTTTTTTTATTTCTTCTTTTGAAAAACCTCTCTTTTCTTTAGCAAGACCTATCTCCGGATTGGGTGAAATGGATGCCTTCTAAACCTATCCATTTCATAACCTAAGCCCCGAACTCAAATCTCTCAAATGGTTTTTCTATGTTTCCAATCAAATAATATAGGTGGCGACTCATAAAAATAAAAAGAACCAGAATTTCTTTCTCACAACGCTACAATTAGCTATAGGGGACACATTTCGGCTTTGTGTAATTCTTTTTATAAAGTGATAAAGTCTTGCCTAAGAGGCATCCTCAAGTTATATAATTTATATAACTTGAGAAAAAAAATTTTGGTGTTATTATTCCGCTACAATCTTTTTTACAAAATTATTTTTATTTTCGAAGTGTGTGTGTGCTATCCCAAGTGCTATCGTTGGTGCTGTTATCACCTTGGATATCACTTGTGATTCTGGCCGTGATAATTTCAGTGCGCCTGGGCGAAGGTGTGGATAACCTTAACAACTTTAAGAAAGATGTGAAATCTTTGATCCTTTAGAAAGGTGTGTACCTTTTTGGTTTGGCGGTAAACGTTGAGGATCAATAATTTGGATATTGTTATTGTTCGAAATATCACCCTGTTAATTTGTTCTATCCTACATTTTGGAATGTTCCGCAATCTGAATGTTTTGCGACCTGAATCGGATATGTTGGTCATGCTGGTCTTAATGGGAATTCGCAAAAATAGAGAAAACGTTAGGGGTTAGTGTTAACTTGGTTAATCGTTCCTTTGGTGTTTAAGTTGACAAAAATTTGAGAAATATAAATTAAATCGGAATAACATAACTGATAGTATAGCAATTCATACCTGACCCTTGGGAATGTATAGGCAAGCCATCATTTACCTGAGATACAACTTGAGTGATATAGCGATCTGATTTCTCGAAACCTTTATCTTATCTAAGCTTGATAGGTTGTATGCTCCCTTTTCAGCTTTTGCCCTAATCAGA
Organism: Adenophora triphylla var. japonica; assembly: GCA_022495995.1. Lineage (NCBI taxonomy): Eukaryota > Viridiplantae > Streptophyta > Magnoliopsida > Asterales > Campanulaceae > Adenophora > Adenophora triphylla. The sequence goes on along the minus strand of JAFEMH010004216.1, from coordinate 70,024 downwards.
CAGGATCCATTTAGTTTAGCTGCAACATTCTCCGCCTTTTAGACTCCTTTACTGAGTGTAACCTAATTTTAGATGTAATCTGTCACCAGGGATACTTTGCCCCAGTACGACTGCTTTCTTCCAGATCGATACCAATTCCTTGTAAAAAAGAGATTCTTTCTTGAGCCCCATCCTGAAAGTTTTATGATCATCAAGCTGGTAACAATAATGGATTTGCACTCTGCTGCTCCTCCTGGAGCTTGGTTCGACCCTTCAGTAGAGCCAACATTCTGGTTGGGTGTTTGCACCTTGGTGGCTGTTCCGGTAGGCACCTTGAATCTTTCTAGTCATCAAAAGACCATTGTTTCCCACAGACGGCGCCAAACTGTTTTGAACAAATTCAAGCACTTTGACTCCAAAGATGAAAATTGGGCACAATGGAATATGATAATAAAGCTTCAAGATATAGATACAAGAGATTTAACGAGGAAAGCCCTTGAACAACTTGTTCGCTGGCATAAAACCTTGGAACTATGGTATATTATTAATATGATGGTGGTGGTATGATCTTTTTTAGTACAAGAAGTTCCCCCAATCCCAGATGTGGTGTGTGTATTTACATGTGTTATGTATATATATGAAAAAAAGGTCAAGATATCTCCCTTTTATTCGGATGTATTGGTGGAGCCTTTATTTTTCGGTTGAAACTGACCTTGGGTGTAGCTTGAAACGGCCGAATTTTCCTCCTGAATAATAGGTCTTAAAACGGCCATGTTATCTCGTATTAATAGTCAAGTTGTCTTGTCAAGTTGATAGTCCAAGATGTCTTGCCAGGATGTTGATTTTTCCAGCATCAACAAGGGGCATTTGATCGTCCCAGGTTATAGGTTATAGTTAGTGTTAGAATATCCCTAAGTATTAGGGATATTATTTGGTAAATATTATTGTTATTATTGTATGTATCTCCTAGTCTTTCTATAGTATTAGGTTTCCTTAGATAAGTCAAGATCCTAGAAATATGGCACTGATTATATTCATTGTAATTTGTATATATACCAAGGTGAATAAGAAAGTAGGGACGGAATACATTCTTTCATTCTCTCCTAGTCCGGCGTCTGGTGGGTCTTCGACTACGGCTGGATAGGTTATTCTTTCTTCCGCTGCGCCTAGCTTTTTGCTTGTGCCGTTTTTTTCTTTTTTTCTTGTCTTCCTGTCTCTCTCTTTTCCGTCCTCTAGGGCCTCCTCTCGTGGTTCTTTCCATCCTGCTCTTGCAGTATCCAATATAAAGAACCACATATCCATAGTACTTGACCTTGAACGTGTTCAATATGAAACTTGGGCGGAGTTGTTCAAGGTTCATGCTCGTGCCGTCAAGGTCATTAACCACATCATCTTTCCAAAGAGAGGCGAACCCAAGGAGCCTACGACTGAGGAAGAAATTGAGTTGTGGGAAACCCTCGACCCAACAGTAGTGGGGTGGATTTATACCACCATATCCAATAACCTTCTTGAAACCATTCTTGAGCCCGATTGCACTACTGTGGAGGCTTGGAATCGGCTCGTAGACATTTTCCAAGACAATAATAATTCCCGTGCAGTCACACTTGAACAAGAGATCTCACATACGATCATGGAGTTGTTCCCTTCTGCTTCCACTTATTGTCAACATCTTAAACAACTGTCCGATTTGAAGAATGTGGGGTGCCTAGTTTCAAATGAAAGGTTGGTATTACAGATGGTTGTCGGATTATCTGAGGCTTATAATGGGGTGGCTACCTTGCTCCGTCAAAGCAATCCTCTTCCACAATTCTACAAAGCTAGGTCCATGGTAACTTTGGAAAAAGCTGGATTTCAGAAAAGGCCAACAATAACGGCAGTCTTGATGGTCTGTGATACAGTTTCATTCTCTCCTAGTCCAGCGTCTGGTGGGTCTTCGGCTATGGCTAGATTGGTTCCACGGGTAAGGCAGCAGGTTAAGGAAATAGGTTGGCGGAAAAGGGGGACCTAAAGCTACAGGGCAGTCGGGTGGCCGCATCACAGAGCCACCTTCAGGATGGCAGCCGGCTTGGGGCAATATTGGCCAACAACCATGGGGAGGAGTTTACTGACCATGGGCCATTCCTCCGTGTCCCATTCCAACTACTCCATCTTCTGGGCCTTGGCCACGAGCAACTGCGCCCTCTAGGCAGCTTCCTTCAAGTGTCTTAGGTCCTCGTCCACAAGCCTATACTGCGTCCACTTCCTCTACTCCGACAAATGTTGAGGCTACAATGCACACATTGGGTTTGACTCCACCTCCTCTGAACTGGTTCATGGATACCGGTGCTACGTCTCATGCGACAAACACGTCAGGTACTCTTACGCCTTATTTCAATTTTAGCAATAAACATGGCATCATAGTAGGTAATGGTAATTCTATTCCAATTCATGGTTATGGACATGCTACTTTGGATCCTCCTTTACCCCCACTTGCTCTTCGCAATGTTTTATATGCTCCAAAAATTGTTTTAAATTTGGTGTATGTTAGAAAATTTACTACTGATAATTTTGTCACTGTTCAATTTGATCCGTTTGATTTTTCTTTGAAGGATTTCCAGACGGGGAGACATATTCTGAGATGTGACAGTCGTGGAGATCTTTATCCAATTACGTCAAATGCTTCTTCATCTCATTCAGCTTTTGTTACATCTTCTGCTGCATTATGGCACGAATGGTTGGGCCATCCAGGCACTCCTGTCATAGAGTCTTTTAGAAAAAAATAAAACAATAGATTGTAGGGCTTCTTCGGTTTCACATATTTGTTGTGCCTGTGCTTTGGACGAACATGTAAAACTTCCGTTTGATTCTTCCAAATCTAAAACGTTGTAACCATTTGATATTATTCATAGCGATTTATGGACATCTCCAGTTTTTAGTTCGTCATGTCATAAATATTACTCCCTCCGCCCACCTCAAGGTTCCACCTTGAGGAAGACACGCTTTTTAAGAAATTTAATTAAAATGAGTAGAAAATTTGAGGAGAGAGAATGTAAAAGTTAAATGTGTGGTAGGGAATAGGAGAGAGAATGGTTTTTTTGTAAATATATGAAGATGATAAGGGTATAAATATATGGAAAACTTTCCATTTAAAGAAGGGAACCTTGAGGTGGGACGGCCCAAAAAGGAAAGGTGGAACCTTGAAGTGGGACGGAGGGAGTATGTTTTATTCTTGGATGATTATTCTAAATATTTATGGTTATTTCCTATTACAAATAAATCAGATGTGTTTTATATATTTCTCTCTTTCCGTGCTTACATACGTAATCAGTTTGAACATGACATTAAAACATTTCAATGTGATAATGGTCGTGAATTTGATAACAAGAAATTTGTGGATTTTTGCAAAACTAATGGTCTAGATTTTCGTCTTTCGTGTCCTTATACATCTCCTCAAAATGGGACTGCCGAACGTAAAATTAGGACTATTAATAATATGGTTCGTACCATGTAAATCCATGCCTCAATCCCTCCTCATTTTTGGCATCATGCGGCTCTCATGGCCACATATCTTCTCAATATCCTTCCTCACAAATCTTTATCATATTTATCTCCTCTTCGTGTTTTGTATGCTAAAGATCCAACATATAAACATCTTCGTGTTTTCGGTTGTCTTTGTTACCTATTGTTTCTGTCTACAACAATAAACAATTTCCAACCTCGCTTGACACCTTCTGTTTTTTTTGGGGATATCCGGCTAATCATTGCGGATTTAAATGTTATGACTTAAATACTCGCAAAATTATTATAAAACGGCATGTTCTATTCGATGAACACCAATTTCCTTTTGCTTCGATATTTAAGCCATCCCCGTCCTCATATAATTTCCTAGACGATAGTCTCTCTCCATACATAATAAATCAATGGGCTAATTCCAATCCATCTCCTTCTCTTGATGGCCCAGCTTCTCCTTCTTCTGAGGCCCATCAACCAGCAGCCTTATCCGGCTCTGCTAGTCCTGATGGGTCAGCTGGTCCGACCCAATCTGGTTCCTTACCTCTAAGTCCGCTTCCCACTCCTCCTGGTCCGTCCGTCTCTCAACCTGTTCAGGCAGTTTTTCCTCCTCGTCTTGGGCCAGTTATTAGGAGCCAAAGGGGTATTTTCAAGCCCAAAGTACAATTTAATTTAAATGTTTCTTTGGCAAAATCTCATATTCCTAAATCTCCTATTTTAGCATTAAATGACCATAATTGGAAACTTGCTATGCTTGATGAGTTTAATGCTTTAATTGATAATAAGACGTGGGAGTTGGTTCCCCGTCCTCCTGATACTAATGTGATCCGTTCCATGTGGATATTTACTCATAAGCACAGGTCGGATGGTTCGTTTGAAAGTCATAAGGCACGCCTTGTTGGGGATGGGAAAACTCAGAGGGTTGGGATTGATTATGGGGAAACTTTTAGCTGGTAGTCAAACCGGCTACAATTCGTACCGTCTCGAGTATTTATTTGTCTAAAAAGTGGTCCATTTATCAACTTGATGTAAAGAATGCATTTTTACATGGTGATCATCAGGAGACAGTTTATATACATCAGCCGTTAGGATTTCGTGATAAACGATTTCCTGATCATGTCTGCTTGTTGAAGAAGTCGTTGTATGGGTTAAAGCAAGCCCCTCGGGCTTGGTATAGACGATTTACAGATTTTATTTCTACTATTGGGTTCACTCAAAGTAGATCTGATCACTCTCTGTTTGTCTTTCATCAGGGAGATTACATGGCTTACCTCTTGGTTTATGTCGATGACATAATTTTGACCCCGTCTTTGGATAGTCTTCGTCTCTCGATTATTACCCAGTTGAGTTCCGAGTTTGCTATGAAGGATTTGGGTCCTCTTAGTTATTTTCTTGGGATTGCATTTTCTCGTCAGAATGGGAACTTGTTTCTTTCCCAACGTAAGTATGCATCTGAGATCATAGAACATGCAGGGATGTCTGCATGTAAGCCATCTCTTACACCAATAGATATGAAACCCAAGCTTGGGGCTTCATCGGCTGGACCACTAGTCACGGACCCGTCTTTATATCGGAGTTTAGTTGGCACATTACAGTATTTGACCTTCACTCGGCCAGACATTCAGTATGCGGTTCAGCAGGTTTGCTTATTTATGCATGCACCACGGGAGGATCACATGCTTGCACTTAAGCGAATCATTTGCTATATACAGGGTACACTCGAGTATGGCTTATATCTCTACCAGTCGACTACTTCCTCTCTCGTCTCCTATACAGATGCAGTTGGGCAGGTTGTCCAGATACGAGACGCTCCACTTCGGGTTATTGTGTTTATCTGGGGGACAACTTGATTTGTGGTCTGCCAAGAGACAGGCGGTATTGTCTCGGTCCAGTGCTGAGGCTGAATATCGAGGGGTAGCTAATGTTGTGTCTGAATCTTGTTGGCTACGTAACTTATTACTTGAACTAAAGTGTCCAATCCATTGTGTGACTATTGTTTATTGTGATAATATTAGTGCAGTGTATCTTTCGGGTAGCCATGTTCAACACCAACACACTAAGCATATTGAGATGGATATACACTTTGTTCGTGACAAGGTTGCCAAAGGTGAAGTCCGGGTTTTACATGTCCCGTCCCGTCATCAAATTGTGGATATTTTTACTAAGGGACTGCCTTTGATATTATTTGTGGATTTTCGTGACAGTCTTAGCGTACCTTTCCTTTCCATTTCGACTGTGGGGGAGTGTTAGAATATCCCTAAATATTAGGGATATTATTTGGTAAATATTATTGTTATTATTGTATGTATCTCCTATTCTTTTTATAGTATTATGTTTCCTTAGATTAGTCAAGATCCTAGAAATATGGCACCGATTATATTCATTGTAATTTATATATATACCAAAGGTGAATAAGAAAACAGGGACGGAATACATTCTTTCGGTAAGAATCAAATTTGATCAAAACAGGAGCAATGGAGCGAATATCAATGATACACAAGAAAACACTAATGAGCTTCATTTTATTGGTGGTTTGCAACGCATTAGCCAACCCAATGGCGAAGAAATAGTGAAATTTATTTTATTTGAAGACATAATAACAAGCGTACTATTTTAGATAGACTCCAAATCATGTGGTGAACCATCTTTTCTTTTCGATGTTTGTTTGTCCAAATGCAAATAGAATTTTATTTTGCTTAAAAAAATAATGCACACCTCGATAGATTTGAGGAACGTGAAATCAATTACACAACTGTCCATATCATCTAACGGCTCGATTTAGATCTCATTTCTTTAAGGAATGATCCTACCCTCATAAACAAATCTAACGATCTGGGAATCAGACTCTACCCATAAACATAAACGGTCCAGATCCACAAGAATCTTTGACAGCTAGGGGTGTAAATTGTTCGGTTTGGTTCGATTTGGAGAAATTTACGAACTTAACCACTAGTCATCGATTCGGGAAAATTTCAAACGGAACCAAATCATGAAAAAATTCAAACTGAATCAAACCAAATCGCTATGGTTTGGTTCAAACCACGGTTCAATAATGTGGTTCAAACCGCGGTACAAACCGTGGATCAAACCATGATTTGGACTACGTTTCAAACCACGATTCAGATCGAAACTCATTATCATATTGTTTAAATTTTCTGTGATCTCATAGGAAGAGCGGAAGATGCCGGCGTTAAGAGGAAAATCGGAAGAAGAGAGAGACTAGAGAAAGAAAGAGAACGAATGAAGAAAAACTCTTTACAATCTTCGATCGTGGAGAGAACTTAGTTATTTATGTGTCGCAATGACGACAAAAAATGATGAAATTAATATTAACTAATATACACAATGGGAATTAGAATTAGCATATTTAATGTAGGTTTTTTTATTGATCTAACAGTAAATTTTAATAAATATACGAAAATATTAAATAAGATAAAAAACGAGGGTTATGATTAGTTTATTTATAGTGGTTTGGTATCGCGGTTTGATTTGTTGGTTCGATTTCAAACCACGGTTTGGTTTGGTTTGGTTTGGTTTGGTTTGGTTCAGTTTAGTTGGGTCTGGTTCAGTTGGTTGGGTCAGGGAGGGTCAGACCACAAACCAAACCGAATCATGTGGTTTGCCAAAATTTGAGACCAAACCGAACTATTCATACTTGAAAACTAAACCAAATCGCATGGTTTAGTTCGTTTCGATTTCAAACCGCGGTTTAAACCAAACCACTTACACCCCATTTGACAACAATGGCAGAACAAAAGCTAAACTAAAAACATGTAAAAGATTGCAACTTCATATGATCAAAGTTAGAACCTCTAAAGTTGAACACAAAAATGTAATGTCTAATTCGAAATCTTTCCTGCAAAATATTTGTACATCTTCCAAACTGATCTATGCCCAAAAACACAGACCAATATTCAGAAGGTACAACATATGAGATGAAGAGGATAAGATTTCTAGTACTCTCAAAAACCCAAAAATTTTGGTGCCAATAGAAATAAAGGTTCCAAAGTACTCGGAGCAAATTTTCTCGCAAAAAGAAAACAAACCGTAGATGGTTGGTCGTTATAAAGGCACTCGTGACCTTCGTGAATCTTCTTCATGAATGCCTCCGTGATATCTGCCCTTCCAAATGTAGCGGGGTGGGCCCCGCCCCTTGACCAGTCAACCCAAGTGACGCTTCTATTCGCTAGCAAATTCGGAGCTCGAATTGTCAGCATTGTGGGGAAATAATGTTCGTCCACATAACAAGCCGGTTTACAGAATTCTTCAAACTTGGGGTAATATGTGGTGTCGGAAACAATATAAGATGCGAGTTTTCGGTTGACTTCGAACCATTGTGACCCTTTACGCCATTGACTGATGTTGACTTCGGGGATCATTTTTTTGTTATAGCGGCCCCTACCGAATGGCCCGTGGTCATCAAAGGCGCTCATGAAGCTATATTTGGATTTCATTGTGTAGTGATAGATGAGGGTGAAGTTGTAGATGGGAATGCATGATTCTGAAACGAGAATGAACCGTTCGTTGTTGAGGTCGAGTAATGCGTTTGCAAGAAGTCTTCTTTCGGCGTCGCACATGCTCATTCTGCCCCATTCTGACACCTGCAGAAGAATAAGACCAGAAAAAATTGGTTACTCATTTTGCGAGACAATTTGAAAAAGGAAAGCAATTACAGTCTGTAGAAATCGTAACAATTATTCTTATCTAAACGCAGTGGCGAAGCCACACTATGAGGAAGGGGGTTGACCTCCTTAATTTCTGGGATTGTATTTTTAGCACCTCAGATTTAAGAAAAGTGCACTAAAAATAACATTTAGTCAATTTTGACACCTTGATTCTTGCAGAAAACTGTACTCCCTCCGTCCCCAAAATGAATGACCAAAACAATTTCAACAATATTATTTCGACCCCCCTTTATGCCAAATTTCTATAAAATAAGTGCAATTTTTACCCCCAACCAATCTTGACCACCTTAGCAATTATTTCTGGCTTCGCCACTGTCTAAACGAATCTTGAAGTAGCCAGACAAGAAAAGGAAACAAGAACATACTGAAGTAACTAAACAAGTTGTATTTATCATTTAAAACATAAAATAAGTACATTACGAACTGAACCAGACCTTGTGGCTTACAGCATACAGGCTCAAGCCAGTACGTACATCGACGGTCTAGAAGGCTCATGCACTAGCCTGTCATTCAGGCTTAATGGATCGGTGCTAGAATGAATAGTTAGAACTTAGAAGTAGCTATAATTATAATTTAGAGACAACCTAAAAAAGAGTAGAAGTCAAGAACCACAAGCTAACTTACGAGCCAATCATGATCACATGACCAAGGTCACAACGTTAATTTTGTTTTTATTTTATCTTCTCTATATTTCCTGTGTGCTCAATCCTATTGAGACAGATATAACTGCAGTTCGGAGAGTTATCTTACAAAGAAACAACAGATTTGTTGGTCGACATTTACATAGATTGTCCACTAACCCGCAATAGAGGGAGGGTCCATGATATTTGTTTGCATATAGTCCTTGCGGGATAAAGTATATGGGTCTAAAATTGGCGTTATACGAATCACCAAATAACGATGAAGAGCAGGAGCGGGAATAGGAACTAGCTGGCTTAGGAGAAGACAAGTATTGCAGGACAAGTCCAGCAAAGTTACTGTAGTTGATCATTATAAATGAGGTGGATATTTATTGGTGTTGAAGAGTGACCCCACGTGAGGAGCAGTGCGGATCAAGGAATTTTCCACACTAGGTGCACAAATTACACTAAAAAAAATCAAATTATAAAATGTCCTCCCTACAATGACATTGTGAAACTCTCTGATGCTCGGGCTCTTTGTTTTATCCCGCCGTACCCGTGTCGGACACTCCTATTGTAGTCTTGTTGACCAGGGTCCGCCGGGGTAAACCAAAGAGTTCGAGCATCATAGCCTATTTTAGTATTGTTGACAAGGGTCCGCCGGGTAAACCAAAGTACCCGAGCATCATAGGTAAAACTTCAAAATATAATTGTCCCCTACGCAGTTTAGACTCAAACATTCTTAGAGGAAAATCATGGTTGGAAGGTTGACAAGGACATTTTGATAGATAGTGTCTTTAAATATCATCATTTTAAGTTTTGGTGGTATTCAGATTTTTTTTTTCATAGGGTAACAAATAATTTGCAATAAAGATGCAAACACCAACTCAGCAAACAAAAATAATAGATCAAACTTTGATTTTAATAATAAAAAAAAAAAGGGTTAGTTAAAATCCCCTTAATTTTCGATATCAAGAGTAGAGTGGTTTCCTCTCTTAAACAATACTATCAAAGGACTAATTACTAAACACAAAAATCAAAAAAAAAAAAAAATCTAGGGCAAGTGTTAAGCCCAAACCCAATGAAATGTCTCTCTAACAATAAGCCAGTGGTTTAAAATTAAAAAAAAAAAAAAAAAAAGATAACAGTAATGAAATGTGAAAGATAAATGGGAAAAAGAAGATGCCCATAGGGATTGAACCTGGGACATAAGGTTCAAACAATTGGACCTTACCCGCTGTGCAAAACAAACATTCTTATTCACTGGGTGCACTTGTAAGTAAATATCAGTAAAATGATTTTTTTTCTTCTTGGTAAATTCAGGAAATCATTGGATGCACCTGTACCCGGTGCAACTAAGGCAGTCCGCCCTTGGTGAGGAGTCACATGCAGTTCGTGGCACTCCCTTATTGGCTTGTCTGTATGGGTTCGCGGAATTGTGCCGCATGTCCTTGGTGGGTACCATCTCGCAATTCTCCTTTTTAAACCTAACTAGGCTTGTCCCATAATAGGGCCAGATGGCTAACTTCACTATTCCATCCTCCAATCCACTACTCCTTGGTGATTCTCAGAATACGGAAAAAGAGACTTCCCCGAATCTTGTCCAATCGCAGGAAAGAAGGACAAAGGCAGTCAGGGCCTCAAATGCGGAAAAAGTGCGGGAGAGACTACCAGCGGGACAGACCAGTAAGAATTTTGGGTTAGGCAACTAACTTAAAACCCCCAAATATTTCACAGCAAGATCCTCCCATATCAAACGATGCGCAAGATTTGTTGCTATTTATAGACCAACATTTTATTTTATTTTTCGAAAGAATAGACCAACAATTTAAATGCTAAAACTAAAAACCCATTGCCGACTTCAATTTCCCTAATGTTACAAAGACACTGTAACTACCGAAGCTGTAACCTGACTTGTGTCCCTCTTAACTCTGGAATGCTTCGCTACTTTTCTTAAAAGAAGAAAAGGAAAGTAAAAACTAGATTTCCCTTGCTTACTGTTAAATCCACTAGTTAAAAACCAAATAATTAGTAAAATAACACGCTTACGCCTTTGGGTGAGCAGGAAATTAGTTAGTAGAAAACCATATCAAGCACCATTGAAAATAAGATCCTATAGAGAACCATGCATTTTGAATCATTATCTCGCTAGAGTTTGTCTTCAGGCAGTTTCAAGGGTTCGAGTACTATGTTTTCCTTCACATCTCGTGCATGAGGATTCATTTCCTCTTTCCCTAGTTTTCACAAGTAAAATGTGAACACTAGGAGTGTAAAATTTGTGTATTCCTTCCTCATTTATACATAAAACAATTAGTTAAGCATTTCCATCCCTAACCACCAAACTTTTTACAGAACAAAACGCATTTCCATCCCTAATCACCAAACTTTCTACAGAACAAAACGTCAAAACTTCCTTGAATTTGATTGAGAGGTTGTAGATCAATATTCACTGTCAGATGAAGTAACCGTTAACCCCTTGTGTCATTTAAAACGTTGTCTTTCATTTCCAAAAAAGAGATTCATTCTAATGGTCGTAACACTCGTTACCTAGGCTCTCTTCGTTCCGCAGCGTAGGCAGATTCCTAATTTCTTTCTTCCTTGACTTGTTGTTTGTCGATTAGGCTTATATTCTTTCGATAAATAGGTTTTTATGAATATAAAATAGTAAGATATGAATCTAAAGATCTTTCTTTCTATTCCTCGTGAGCTTCCCGGGATCAGCCGGCTCCCTCGCAACCCGGGCTGCAGCCGCCCTACTACAGCGCTTCGCTAACTCGAAGCGCCTCGCAATGAGAATCTCACATCCATAAATACTGATCTCACCATAAGATAACTATTTATAAATAAAGAATCACAACATGGTTAACCTCATCCACAATGATGTCAGTGTCCTTACCTCCATCCACAATGATGGCAGTGTCATATTAAACATTTCCCACTAGGTGTTCGATCAAAAAATAAAACATCATTTCCCGCTAGGTCAATGTAAAATGACAATAATCCAAGTAAACTAAGTGAATGAACGAGAGGCAGACACAATGTCACCCCCATAAAAATATTCGATGAAAGAACTAGAGTTCTACAACATGATTACTTTGAGTAGGTGAAGCTCAAAGTAGAAGATCCCTCCAATGACAAAGGGCACTAATCGCTCAACAAACAATGAACATCAAGGATAAATTTCAAGAAACGAAGGGAGACCAATTGATCGCTCTCCTTGCGAAAAATTACAAGAGCGCAAACATAAACATGAACCAACACAAAACAGAAAATCAGGAATAGGAATGAAAATAAGATAGGTCTGACATACCTGACTTGGTATCTGTCTCTTGTAAAACACCGATTTTGACGAGAAATTAGGATTGTACGATGGCAGCGAATGAACATAGATCGAATAGAGTCCCCTGTGCCCCTTAAAAAACCTCTCCCAAAGAGGTGCCAAAGGCAATGGCCCCTTTGTCAAGAACATGAAAGCAATCTTTGGAACTCTTCTAAATGGATACTTTCTTACTTGTGGCACAAAAGAAGCCCTCCACAATAGTTCTTTATCACTCATCGAGTGAAGCAAATTCGACGGAGGCTTAATCCAACGATCTAACCCCCTTGGTTCTTCAATACACGGTTCAATACGAGGCATTGCTAAAGCCACAACACTATTAACCCCTGATTTCCTAATCATGTAAATACTAATCACAGAAAAGGCGAAACATAAAACTAGAAAAAGAGCAAGTAATTGTATCATCCTTTTAGGCAAAACCCTAGTTTGGTTTGTTCTAGCAACAACTGCAGATTCTTTCCCTTCCTCCATTGATACAACCACTGATTGAATCTTTAACACAAAAAAATTACAAGAATCAGCCTTCTGGAGATTCAATTTTCTGGCACATGAAATCAATTAAAACTCCCTCCTCTTCAATTAGCAAAACTCAGAAATTTTCCACCAAGTTCCCAAACCCTGATTCCAAAATTGAATCATGAAGCGATAACCTGAACTGGGTATCAAGTTTTTGCAACTGGGTATTTTGAATTTCGCAAGATATGATCAAAAGAATACCCAAGTTGCAATCTTTGGCACAAAATGTTATAAAATTGAGATCATGGCAAACTGGAAAATGGTAAAATATCAGATTTTTGGGGAAAAATGATTTGGGGGAATCTTTAAGGAAAAGGAAAGAAAGTAAATTAAGGAGATAACAGTGACAACATACCATGAAGTGATTGGGGGAAAGGGTGAAATCAAGGAGGTTAATTTTTTTTCAATAAGACAGGGACTGCCGGACTGGTGATGAAGAGAAAGAGAGGTCGGTAAGGGAGAGAGAGAGAGTCCAAAAGTGTTGGAAGAGAGGTGGGGGGGAGGTGGGAAAACTTAAGTGAGAGAAGAGATCTATGAGAAGAGATCTATGATGGAATGTGTTCTGTGTTTCTTTTGTTTATGATTCCTGAGAGAGATGAGGTGGATTTTGTCGGCGAGTTTTTTTTTTTTTTTTCCAAATATAACGTAGAGAGGAAGAATGAAGCGAATATATTTGCGAGGTAAATCAATTTGTCTAGGGAAATTTGCTCTTTTAGGCACTTGAACCGGCTTGGATCACATATCTAGAAAAATAAAAGCAGGTCGGCGGGCAATGACACGAAATGCACGCCGCGATGGAAAGGTCTGGGTACGTATATTTTCAGACAAACCGATTACGGTAAAAGCGACAGAAATTCATATGGGTTCGAGAAAAAGAAATCCTGAATATTAGATAGCTGTTGTTAAACCAGGTCGAATAATTTATGAAATTGGCGGAGGAGTATGAGAAATTATAGCCTTTATATAACACATAAAATGAAACTTTTAGGTCTTAAGAGCTATTTGGGATCCTAGATTAGATTAAGAATAGTCTTTTTTTTTTCTTTTTTTCTTTTTTTCTTTTTACTAAAAATTAAGAATAAGCGAAAATTAATAATAGTTTAACATTGACATTATCGACCATTTCCACCCTTAGCTATTTTGTTGTAACCAAAAATATTTGTAAAAAATATTTAAAAAAATAAAATCACGCCCATTGCCTTTTTTTGTTAAAAAATCGATTCAATTTATAAATCAATATTTAAAACATGAATTAATTTCATGTATTTCTCATGTGTAACATAAGAATCTATGAAAGTAGAAATCTTAATTATTCATGCTCTTTTTCATTCTTGTCATAACTTGGTTTAGGGATGAAGATTTACACGGTTTCGCCGCTTTCCGTTCGAAACAGCCGGTTTCGGGTTTGAATCCAAAAAAGGGGAATCGGAATCGAACCGTAAACTTACGGTTTACGGTTCGAAACCGGCGATTCAACAGTTTTTTTTTTTTAATTGAAAAAATTGTTTTAGAATTTTTTTATTACTGAAAATTTTTGCAAAAAGTTATATGAAAAATGATAGAAAAAAACTAAACAAATAAAGCATATAAAAGAAAAGAGGGATGGACTACCCTTTATTTTTCATTTTTGTATTAGTGAAATAGACTATTCCTATGATTTTCAGGCGTTTGGGTCAAAACGGTATCTCTTTAAGAAATGGTCTGACAGAGCTCCTTTAATGACGACGACATCTTCGAACGACAGAGGATGGAAGGGTGGATTTTTCTTTGTTGAGAGAGAATTAATTGGAGGAGGAGATGAAATACCTAGCAGATGGAATAGGGGAGGTATTTTTGATTTCTGACTTGTGATTTCTTCTTTTCTGAGTTAGACTGAATTCGTATTTTTTTCTACTTTCTTGCAGATATTGATTGGGGAGAACTTTTTCTAACAGCGGGACACACCTTGGCAAAGATTGAGGAGTTTTTCAAACTGTCCCCAAACAAAAGGTCTCCTAGAGGCTTGGTTGAAACACCCTTTGTTGTTCAGGAAGAGGATAAGGCGTCACCATCCGTCAATATGTCAACAGGTAGATATGCTTTTGCTCTGTTTTTGGTCTGTGCATACTTTTTCTTGAAATTTCGTCTCTTCTGTGCAGTTTCCAAACCAGTTGCTTCAGGCTCAGACTTTGACCTGGAGGATCTCAATGCTCTGATTGGAGGTTCCCCTCTTAAGATGGAGACAAGACCTCCAGTTGCTCCAAAGAAGACTGTTGCAAAAGCAGAGAGTGTGGGAATTGGATCAAGGGTAAAGAAGAGGAAGGCTGCCCAAGATGAAGTGATTGAAATTGTGGACACGTTTGATGGTCTGACAGTGGCTGAAGTGAGGAAAAATTTTATGGGCTTTATGTCTGGGGTAAGATGTCACTATTTGCCTTCGATTGCGTTATAGGGTTTATAGTGTGTTTTTGAACTTACTGTTACTCTCTTTACAGATAATGGGATTTCTGGAAACTCAGATAGAAGAATTGGCTAAAGAAAATGAGAGTATGAAGAAAAAGGCAAGAGCGGATGTAGCCCTAACTAAGAAAGAGTCCGCTATTTGGGAAAGAAAATTTGAGGAGCAAGAGAAGGAATTGAAGGGGTTGCTAGACAATCTTGCTAAGATCGAGGAGGATCATCTTAAGGATATTGATGAAGTAAGAAACTCTTGTAAGATTGTCGCTGCAAAGACTATGGTACAGATTAAGATACAAATGATGAAGGATCATTCAGAGGGGAAATCTCAGGACTGGAACATCAGCAAGGAGTATGCCAATCTTGCGAAGTTAACAGGTGAGTCAGTGGATGAAGGCGAGGTGTCATCCAGCCCCAAAGAGGCAACGGTAGGAGAAGAGGCAGATGTTGGAGAAGGGACTCCTAAAGAAACACCTGCGGTAGTAGCCAAGTGAAGATGTTTTAAAACTGTTTTTATTTTTGTTGAATTTGTGGGCGGTGTCCCAAGAGCAATTTTATTTTGTTGGTTTGTAACAGGTCCATAAGGACCAAAGACAATTTATTTCAAGTGTTGGGTTGGTTCAACACTTTGCTTTTGATTTTATGTTTTTGGTATGTTGGCGTGGGCCAACTAAATTTGAGAACGTTTATGGTAGTACTTAATGGTATTTAGTATCTTAGTATTTAGAAAACTTTTGCTAGTAGTTATTATGCATGTCATGTTTTGATACCAATAGCTAAGGTATTTTCGAAGGATACTACTGACATAATCAAATGTTAATTTCATAAGGTGATATGAAAAATGTCAAAATCGTAGGTACTTTAGGATGACACGAATATGCCATAACCAATAGAATAACACTTAAGATCAATCATTTAACTGAGTGGAAATGGGTAAGCTATACAATTTTACTCATATAGGCCCATCTCACACCTCAATTAAAGAGATAACGTGCGCTCCAGGCGAAGGTGTGGCAACCTAATATTCTTAAAAGGAGGTAATTAACTCTTTAAACCTTAGAAGGGATTGTGTACATTTACTTTAGAAGATATGGCCAGTCTCTATCGGAGGATAATTTGTTGGCACTTTGCTTTGAGTACTTGAATGTCCCCATGCTGGTATGTCATCATCTTGCAAGACAGAGACATGTTAGAGATGGGCGTCAACTATGTTGACGCCCCTCCGTAGGTCGTGTTAGTGACATTTTATTTTGAAATAACTATAAAGGAAAGCAAAAAGAAATGAAAAGATAAAAAGGATTATTCATACCTGGTAAATGAAAAGATAAAAAGGATTATTCATACCTGGCTTGTGAGGATGTTAGGAGGACATTGTCTAAATGTAGTACCTTTTGAGGTGAATGGCATTCCAACTTCTTGGGATCATTTGGCCATCCAAGGTTGACAATCGATATGCCCCCTTTCCGGCCTCCGCATCAATCAAATAGGGGCCTTCCCACTTTGGGGCCAGCTTGCCTGCATTAATCTCATTTGTATTTTGAAACGATTTTCGTAGGACTAAGTCACCTACTTGAAACCTTCTGACCCTCACATTCTTATTGTAGGACCTGGCCACTCTTTGCTGATATGCTGCCATCCTTATTTTAGCCATATCCCTTAGCTCGTCCACAGTGTCCAAGTCATGTGCTAAGATGTCACCATTATGCTCAAGTGTCAACAAACCATATCTAGTCGTAGGCACTAGAATTTCTGCAGGGATGACCGATTCTATCCCAAATAGCAGAGAATAGGATGTTTGACCAGTTGCATTCTTAGATATCGTCCTATCAGCCCATAGAACCAATGGTAACTCTTCTTCCCATCTCCCTTTCTTTTGGACCAATCTCTTCTTTATGTTATTTATGATAATCTTATTGCTAGATTCTGCTTGTCCATTCGCCTGAGGGTGAACTGGTAAAGATGTCACCATCTTGACTCCCCATCTTGTCAGAAAATCTTGCATTTTTCGACTGATAAATTGCGACCCATTGTCACACATTATTTCTGAGGGTATTCCAAATCTTCTAAATATGTTTCTCTTTATAAAGGAGATTACTTCTCTATCTCGAACTCGCACATATGGCTCAGCTTCTACCCACTTGGAAAAATAGTTTGTCATGGCTAGTAGAAACACTTTTCCTCCTGGAGCACTGGGCTACTTCCCTATAATATCCATTCCCCATATCATAAATGGCCATAGAGACAGGATAGGATGTAACAATTCTGCTGGCTGATGTAGGATGTCGCCATGCCTCTGACAGGAATCACACTTTTTGGCGTATTATGCAGCATCTCTTCGCATAGTAGGCTAGAAATAGCCCATATTTAGATCCTTAGTATACAGACTTCTGCCCCCAGCGTGATTGCCACATTTCCCTTCATGCAGCTCTCTCAGAACCTCTTGTGCGTGGTAGGCTTCTAGACATCTTAAGTAATGACATGCTGAAATTACCCGAGATCCGGAGCTCCCGCGCATCTCGCATTCGTCGCCGTTTCGGGAATGTTCGCCCGGATCCGAGAGGTAGCGCGTTCGCGCCCCGGCATCTGGCTCTATTCCGTTTCAGCGTTGCGTGTGTTGGATGTGTCTCGCCGTGTTTTGCTTTGTAGAGTCGCCACGCCGTTTTTATTATTAAGCCCAAAACATTGAAAAAGGGCATCAGTTTAAAAAGAATAATAAACTGTTTTTGTGTGATGAGATTTTGAGTTCGGAGGTCAGATGACTCCTCGGGAAGAATATATTAGAATTTTAGAGCTCACCCGAGTCGCCTCGTAAAAACGAGTCTTTCGGATACCCCTAATATTCTTTAACTGTTGTGTGTGTGTGTGTGTGCTTTTAAAAATGCATGCTATGTCGGATGTCTACATTATACACTATGTATTGAAATGTATTGAAATAGTGTAGGAAGGAAGCCTTACCAATGTTGGTTCGTGTCTGTCTTCCGCTGGGGAATAGTGTTTGAGGATGGAATGATGTTCCGGTACGGACCGGGATTGCTTCGGGAGGGGCCGGTTGTACGCGGACGAGTTTCGGCGTGAGTTGAGATTGTAGGCTGCGTTCGGGCGAGGTTCGGCGTGCGTTGGGATTGAAGGATTACTCGGACGAGAGGTTCGGCGTGCGTTGGGGTGGCGGGAGTCACTCGGGCGAGTTTCGGCGTGGTTTGGGATCGCAGGGATTACTCGGGCAGAGCCGGGACGCCTCGGAAAAGACCAGGCAAGGCCTCGGAGTACCACGAGGGGCCTCAGAGTACCTCGAGAGTGCCTCGGGGCAGCACGGGAGCGTCGCGAGAGCGTTCGAAGAGGCTTCGGAGCACCACGAGGGGGCTCGGAAGGCCTCGGAAGGATCCGAAAGGGGCCGGGATTGCCTCGAGAGGACTTAGAGGGGAGCCTGAAGGCTAAGGGAGGAAGAGAGAAGAGGGAGGTGTGTAAAATGAGGGAGGGGGAGCCCTCTATTTATAGTAGGAAAAATTTGCAAAGAGGTTCGTACGGACCTCCCTGGTTATCCAGAATTTTGGTTTTCCTCGATTTGAGGGAATATGTGATGATGGTGAATATTCTGGAATTATGATGTCCCCTATGCAATAAGGTCCGTACGGACCATCTTGACATGCAAAGAGGTCCGTACGGACCAACCATGCATGAGGGTAATCATTTTCCCCGAGATTTGAGGGAATATTGTGGACTTTAAGAGGATTCAGTAATTATTAAAGCAAAGAGGTCCGTACGGACTACTTTTGCTTTTCCAATTTCTTGAAAATTCCCAAAAGGTCCTTCTGTCCCTTTTTGTCCCAGAAAGGCCCCTCCCTTGGTTTGGTTGAGGGTTTTGAGAGGGTTTTGAGTGCCATAGGTATTCGAGACTGTGTTTGTGAGTCTGCGGTGTTTCTGTGTGTTCGGAAGAAGGTGATCAGATTGGGGTACTTACGAAGCCCCTCAGCGACGTCACTTACGGAGGAAGTGGGGTCGTTGATAAGATAAGGGTCATAATGCTGGATCGCGTCTTTGGGAGAGGAAGTGGCCAGTGGAGGTCGGTGGGAGGACGTGGCGGTGTCTGTTGTGTGACCGTTTAGGTCGGTTAGGTGGACCTGTGATAGGATTCCTACGTATCCTGGCGGGAATCAAGCACGTCGTAGTTCGTGTGTGGGGTGAGTGTTGTAGTGCAAGAGGACGGGAGATGTCCTCGACTAAGACTACTATGGGTGGACGTGGTGGTGTCTGGGTGTGACGTAGGTCGGTGGTAGGGACGTGGAGACGTCTGGGTGACCGTATAGGTCGATGACCTGTGTCGGGATTCCTACGTATCCACTGGCGGGAATCAAGCACAGTCGTAGTTCGAGAGGTCGTGAAATTGTGAGTGTATGTGGGCGTGATGGTGCCACGAAGTATCGTGTGACCGCCGAGGTCGGTGGTAAGGACGGGGTGGTGTCCTAAGATGTGGTGACCGCCGAGGTCAATTGTGAGGATGTGGTGGTGTCTGGGGTGGAAATTTTACGATTTTCCTAATCGGGTGGTTTAAGGCCTTAGGGTAGGAGATAGTGATGGGGGAGGTTTATACGGTCTTCGGACCGAGTGATTTAAAGCCTTAGAGTGGAGGTAGTGATGGAGGTTTATACGGTCTTCGGACCAGAGTGATTTAAAGCCTTAATTTGGAAGATAGTGTGAAGACTTGAGTCGTCTTACGGTTGCGGTTGCCATGCGTGAGGACTTTGAATCGTCTTACGGCTGTGGTTTGCCATGCGTGAGGACTTTGAATCGTCTTTTGGCTGCGGTTTGCCATGTGTGAGGACTTTGAATCGTCTTCTGGCTGCGGTTTGCCATGCGTGAGGACTTTGAATCGTCTTACATTGCGGTTTGCCATGCGTGAGGACTTTGAATCGTCTTACATTTTGCGCGGTTTGCCATGCGTGAGGACTTTGAATCGTCTTCTGGCTGCGGTTTGCCATGCGTGAGGACTTTGAATCGTCTTCTGGCTGCGGTTGTGGAGGCATGGCTGCCTTGTGCTTTGATTGCGAGAGGTGTAGATGCCTCGTGCTTTGTCCGCTGGGGAGAAAGTTGGACTTACGATGGCTGCCGGTGTTCATCCGTTGGGGATTTATCGTGGCCTTGTAGGAGCCTTCATGCTGAGAGGGTGACTTCGGGCCTACTTTGATGGCCGGTGTTTGAGTTGCCGTTGAGCGGGCAAGGATGATGGCCGGTGATTGCTTCACTATTTGGCGTTTTGGAGGCGTTTCGTGCCTTGGGATTTGTACTCGGAGGTGTTGGCTCCTTCTTGCGCTTGTTTTGCCGTTGAGTGGGCGAAGTCCGGGCTTACGTTGATGGCTGATGCTGGGGATATGTAGTCTTGTACGACTTCCCTTTGACTTGTTGGGGAGGAGCTCGGGCTTACTTTGATGGCCGGTGGTTGAATTGCCGTTGAGTGGGCAAAGTTCGGGCTTACATTGACTGCCGGTGGTTGAATTGCCGTTGAGTGGGCGAGGTTCGGGCTTACATTGACTGCCGGTTCTTGAATTGCCGTTGAATGGGCGAAGTTCGGGCTTACATTGACTGCCGGTGGTTGAATTGCCGTTGAATGGGCAAAGTTCGGGCTTACATTGACTGCCGGTGCTTGAATTGATGGGTTAAGGACCAAAATGCACTGAATTTGCTGATATAGGCCTTAGGACAACCAGGGGCAAAGATTATAAGGGCAGGAAAGTAATTTGGCCCTCCCTTGCAAGAAGGTCCGTACGGACCAACCTGGGATGTAAAGAGGTCTGTACGGACCAAGTTGATTTTACGGTTCCCAGTTTTGGCCGGGATTGAATGCGAGCCCTTCCCATTCCTTCTTCTTCAGTGCGTGAACCCGAGAGAGAGAGGGAGAGAAAAACCTCCATTGTTAACCAAAATCCTCCATTTTTGCTTTGAATTGCTTGCCATGGCGGAAGGATCTCGAAGGAATCGTCGACAACGCAGTCAAGAAGTGGTCGAGCAACGGATGGAGCTCCAAAGAAATTGGATCTCGTTTGTTCCATCTTCGAATCCGGAGGTGTACAATCGTCGCTCTAGAAACGTCGGGGAGGTAAGAAATCCTTTCCGTTTCGATTCCCTGCTCGAATTTTTGAATGCTAGAACTAGGTTTTAGTTTTTCGCATTTTTGGGGTTTTCGTTATTTGCCATGCTTTTTGTGAAATTCTTGATGAATTGTTGAAAATTAGCATGTAAATTTTGTGAATATGTGCATTTTGTGCAGAAATGTGTAGATTAGCTTTTATTTGTGAAAATAAAGTGCCTCTCTATGAAAATGCATGTTTTGGTGTTTTGTACCTTATGCTATTTATGTATGTACAATGTGGAAAAATTGTCATGTAGGGACAAATTTTGTAGAAAAAATGTGACATGTGCCGTGTTTCGTGACGGGTTTTGTCTGAAAGTGTGTGTCGTGTAGGGACGGACTTTTCTTTTAAAAATGTATTATGCAGTGTGTGCCGTGTTTTTGGATGACGGACTTTGTGGGGAAAATATGTGCTATATGTGCCGTGTTTCGTGACGGTTTATTTTGAAAATGTGTCGTGTAGTGCTTGATCCCTCTGTTGAGAAAATCTGTACAGTGTGTGCCGTGTTTTGTGACGGACTGCATGGAAAAAATTATGTATAATGCATGTCATGTTTTGAGTTGCATGTAAAAATTATGTGCAATATGTGCCGTGTTTCGTGACGGGATATATGTGCTTTGATTTTCTTTTGCATTAAATCTGCGAATGACGTACCTTTCTTTGTGTTTACTGCGGGATGAGGGCTCATGGTGGGAAGGCCAAGAAGATGAAGACTTCGGGGATCGCTCGAGGCATTGTTGAGTTGTGGCGGCGGATGCACGATATTTACTGTGGATGGTAAGCCGAGTCCCGGGAGGCTGGTCTACGCTTACGGCTTGGGTGTGTTCGTAGAGAACACGGCGGGGTTTCGACACGAGGAAGAACAAGAGCGTCTTCCTTGGCCTTTACGAGTATTGGTGGGATACCACCGCACCTTCCATCGAGGCGGGGAGAGGTGACGGTGACGCCACAGGCTTTGCTTTGCGATTAGGGCTTTCCTTGAAAAGGAGGGCCGGTGCGGTGGAGAGATATGATATCCGATGATGTGTTGGCCAGAGGCTGCTGGGCTTTGAGCCTCGTCCTCGCAGGGGCACAGGGCATGCTATATAGCGATGTGGAGGCGAGGATTACGGCCGGCATTGGGGCCTATGTTCGGAGTGCAGAAGCCGGGTGACGACGGGCAGTGGCGCGCTCCTTTTGTGGTTTGCACTTTTCGAGACTTTGTTCTCGAACCACGCGGCTGCGGCTCCTTTTGCTCTGTTGGAGAGCTTGATTGACTTGGAGAGAGTTTGTGATATCGCTTGGGGCGAGCGGGCTTGGCCGAGCTCTACTTCTCCTTGGACCGGTTTAGCGGGGTGTGGCCGAGTTCTTTGGCTGTTTTGACTTTGCTTTGGAGGTATGAGTTCATTCTTTGTTTTTGATTTAGCAACTTGTCGCTTTCTCCATTTTCTTTTGCTTGAGCCCCTTTTGTTTTTGTCACGAGGTGTGGTTCTACGAGATCTTTCGGTGCTTCCGTGGGATAGAGATCTGGGTACATTGCGGCGTATCTGCGATGTTAGGGTGGGCTCGTTCGGCGAGGAAGAGGAGGCCGGCGGGGAAGCTCACCGTCGCCTACGGGGATGTGCGGGAGCGTCTGGAGAGAGGTAGCCGGAGGGGTTTGTTTTGTTCCGTGGGCTCGGTATGAGGCGATGA
Source organism: Adenophora triphylla var. japonica (assembly GCA_022495995.1). NCBI lineage: Eukaryota > Viridiplantae > Streptophyta > Magnoliopsida > Asterales > Campanulaceae > Adenophora > Adenophora triphylla. Next base: position 47,166 of record JAFEMH010004216.1, on the reverse strand, counting down.
GTTTGAGGGCTCACGGTGACAGCGCGGCGGAAGATGCTTTGCGGGGCACGACTTGTGACGTCATGTACTGGGGAGCGGGTCTTACGCGGCATGGCCGGGTGTGCTTCCCGTGGCTCAGAGGGACCCTCCTTTTGGGATGCTTGATTCCGGGATATGGATGTGTTGGACTTTGAGAGGTACCTTGGCGGTGTGGGTGCCGAGGAGTTTATTTTGTATGGAGAGGAGTATGGGGCCTTCGTGAGGAGGAAGTTGAGGACGCCGCGGTGTTGGCGAGGAGAGGGAGGCTGGTCGCGGGGTCCCCGAGAGGTTCCGGTGCACAGGGCCGGACTTTACGTATGTCCGCGGGGATTCCTCGAGGAGGAGGGTGTCTGTGCCGTCCACGAGCGAGCTCTGTTGCTTACCGCGTGGATCTGATAGGCCGGTGAGTGTGCTTACTCTTTTCCATCTTGGCATCTTTTACGTATTTTTCTCTTTTTGTTGTTGAGTATGGCTGTATTCTTTGAGCGTTTCTTTGGGCTGCTTGCTTGTGCGGAGTCCGGGAGGGCTTTTGACATGCGGCCCGTCGTTACGTGGCGATGCGGTCTTTGCGAAGAAGATGGCGTCGAAGCTGTCTTGCCGGTCTTCCCAGCGCGTGCCGGCGTACGAGCCTATGCCTTCGAGGCATTGCATAGATGTTCCTCCTGAGAGCCGAGCGGAGCCACGGCGGGAGGGACCTTCGAGGGCGGCATAGCATGGATGCGGGACGTCTTCGGGAGCTCAGAGGCCGCGAGACCCTTTACAGATTCTTCCCTCGGCGGGATGCGCGGGGTGAGGGTTCGTCGAGCCTTCTTTCTTTGATCCTTTCGCCGGATTTGATCCTGAGTACTTTGAGTACCGGCCTCGGAGGGCTCGGTACTACGATAGGCGAGGATATGACGGGCGAGTTCAAGGGATGCCCGACTTCTCTCTTGATGATCTCGGCGAGGAGGATGATGCTGAGGATTCGGACTAGGGTTCATTTGCTTTCCCTCTTTCCATATCTTCTTTTTTTTTTTAGCAACAGACATTTGATGTACCTGTAATAAAACACTCGTATTTGCACGGCAAACAGCATTTTATTTTAAGATGTAATGTCGTTTTTGTGATTCCCGGGAGTTGTCCTAGAAATTGTTGCTATTTTTTTTTTTTAATTTTGTGCATGCCACGTGGTGAGAGTGCGTTTGTGGGTAGTGTATGTTTGCCGGGAATGGCTTTGGCCAGTGTTTGGGCAGTTTGGAGCAAGGTCCTACTGAGGACAGTGGTTGTTGTACCATTTGCTGGGGAAATGGGTCATGGTTACAAGGAGGTCCGTACGGACATACTTAGCATGCAAAGAGGTCCGTACGGACCAACCTTGCTTTTGGGAAGGAGATAAATGCTTTCCAGTGTACGGTTCTTCCCATTTCCCCATTTGCGGCCATTTTCGAGCTTTCTTCCCCATTTTCTCTAGGAACCTCCATTTTTGCCATGGATTCTTCGTACGTCCCTAGAATTTTGCCGAGGCTTTCGAAGGAGAAGCAAGCACACTTCCTTGAGCAGCTGAAAACGTGGATGCGGCGCCGTATGAGGCATCAGAGACGGGCTTTCGAGGTAAGGTTTCGTCTTTGCTCGATTTGGTCTTTTAAGGAGTTGGTTCCTGATTGGGATTTGTTGCGGGCTGCCGCGAAGTTATGGGATGTTAGGAGGCATGTGTATTGTTTCTCTTACAATGAAATGGTGCCCACTTTTGAGGATTTTCGGGCTTTGATGGGGGGACCGGAGGTGGAGGCCATCTCACTTCCTTTGATTGGTGGTGCTGATGTGAGCGTGAAGCTTGCAGGCTTTCTTCGTACTTCATTGGTAGAGGTGCACGGCATGATCCTTGATTCGGGTCATATTGACATTTCTGAGCTGCCGGAGCGATTCATGGTTGATGATGAGAGTGATGTCTCTTGGGACGCATTTGCCTTGTGCGTGATAGCGACGCTTTTCTGGTCGGCTCCCTTGGCATTTGCGATGGTGCTTTACTAGATGTGGTTGGGCCGGCGGAGAGTGGAGAGGATATTGTCCGTTGGTGCGGGGAGACTCTTCATGGTATCGGCCGTACAGCGCGGGGATCGTTTCATGAGAGGGGGAAGCCCCGCTTTGCTCACCTTGTGGCTGCGAGAGAGACTTCGAGGCCATGGCCAGAGGCTCCGACTTCGTTTAGCCGTGGTCATTTGCTTAGCGACCTCTTGTGTTGGATATGGATCGGTCACTTTGGGAGAGATGGATGGCACGGCTTGGTACGCATCGGATCCGTTGGTGGGTTCCCAGCTGGAGGATTGAGACTAGGAGGGTCTTGCGGGAAGGGTCCTATGTTGTTAGAGTTCCGGGTTTGTCTTGGTCCTCCTTCTATATTCCGTCGCTTGTTTCCGGCGGTTTGGGATGAAGCGGGAGCCTTTGTTGGGTGCAGGATGACCTTGCTGCTGCGGAGGTAGTTCCTCTTTGTATGGCGGCTTAGGTGCCTTCTTGTATTTTACGAGGGTATGGAAGTATTCCGCTTTCCCTCTGTGGTACTCCTTAGACGTCGGGAGAGTGTCGTATTGACGACTCGATGCACTGGCTTTGGTATGAGCGGCGTGTTGGGCGATCCCAAGTTGCTTTGGAGAGCGAGGCGTGTAGCGATTACGGGACCGGTTGCCGTAGTAGCTATTGCCTTAGGAGTGCGAAGCACAGGTCGACCCTCGGGATGTGACGGGAGACACTTTGTTTGACTACGAGACTAGAGTTGGCCGGCCCGACAAGGAGAGGTCCTCTTTTACGGACTCGCGGGGAGGAGATCCGAGCCGAAGCACGGGCGAATGAAGCCACGAGAGGCTGCTTGGATTGTTTGACTCTACGGGGAGAACCCACGATCTCGGAGCGAGAGACGCGAGTTGGTTCACGTTGAGCGAAGAAGACTCGCCGGGGACGAGGAAGAAAGGGAAGAATGGCGAGGGGACAAGCGCGAGATGGCGCGGAATGACCTCTAGAGTATCCATTCATTGCATTGTAAACACATTATTTGTTAAATGTATTAAAATTTGTCTTTTAGCATGTTGTGAACTTGAGAGTAGACCGTGCTTGAACTCATCAAGAAATGTTGTAACCATTAGTGATTTGTGATTTACTTTTAAAGCTTTGTCGAGACGCAAGATCTCTTGTTTGCCTTTGTTTCTTTTGTGCACCTTGTCGGCGTCCATCTTTGAACTTTTCTGCTGCATTTGCGGACTGAAGCAGTCTGGGCCATGACGGCAATCCCCTTTGCTTAGGCTTTGTGTTTGGCTGAGAAGTTGAACGATCTCTTGACAAGTCGTTTGATGGTCATTTCCATAGCTTCCTTGCCCTTTGTTGGCGTCGGGCTCTTGACCTCAATTTCGCAGCTTCTGCTTGAGCTTCTTTTATTTTTTGTTTTTTTTTTGTGAGCCCTTGCTCGGGCTCTCTCTCTTTTTTTTTTGAAGCGCGTGAGGGCGAAGACAAGCCCCTGGCTTGGAAGCAGACATGGGTCAGTCGTTTGACGTTGAGTGACCTCCGGATGTCCTTTGATGTTGCCGCCGTCGTTTGACTGGGTCACGGTGACGTTGGGGCGTGCTCTTGAAAAGTGCGTAGCTTGATGGAGGTCTTGATTGACATTCAAACTTTTGACTTTTTTGTGTATTTTTAGACCGGACCAATTAAGGTTGCCTACGTTCCCCCGGACTAGAGGGCTCAGGTCTGCGTAGTTCGACACTACATGGAGTGCCAAGAGATGCACAGTTGTTCTTCTTCGGGCGAAGTATCTGCGAAGTTTGCTTCCGTTATTTGGATTCATGAAGGGATTGCCGTCTAGGTGCATCGGCTTCATGGCACCTCCGGAGAAGATCTTTTGAACCACGAAAGGGCCGATTCATGTTGGTTCCCATTTTCCCAGTGGGTTGGTTCGAGTGGGAGGCTTTTCTTTGAGTACCAGATCGCCTTCCCTGATGTCTCGAGATTTGACTTTCTTGTCGAAAGCTCTAGCCATCCTGCTTTGATAGGTTCGGACGTGTTCCATGGTCTTTAGTCGTCAGCTCGTCTAGCGAGCCAATTCTTCATGTCGGCTTCGGAGCCATTCGACTTCGTTGATGTCATTTTCAGGCGGCACTCGGAGTGAGGGAATTTCGGCTCAATGGGAAGAATTGCTTCCATCCCGTATGTCGGGCGAATGGGGTTTCTCCGTGGCATTACGGCGATGTGCGGTAGCCCCAAAGTGCAAGGTGCGGCTTCTCGGGCCAATCTCGTCCTCGGGTGGTCATTTTCGGATGATCCGTTCGAGGGTTTTATTTCTTTGCTTCCACGGCGCCGTTTGTTTGTGGCCGGTAGGGAGAAGATTTGTGGCGTGTGATTTTGAATTCGGCCCGGCGATCTGTCGAATTCCCCCTCGAAGTGTGAGCCATTGTGCGATATGACCTCATTTGGGATGCCGTATCGGCGAGATGATGTTTTCCTTGAGGAAATGCGCGACCTTCTTGGAGGTGAGTACCTTGTAGGACTTGGCTTTGACCCATTTGGTGAAGTAGTCGATGGCTACTAAGATGAACTCGTGACCGTTCTTTGCTGGCGGAGCGATTTTCCCGATAACGTCAATTCCCCAAGTGGCAAATGGCCAGGGTGTAGTCATGCAGTAGAGTTCGTGGGGCGGCAGATGATTGAGGTTGGAGAACCGTTGACACTTGTCGCAGCTTCGAACAAAGTGGATGCAATCTGCCTCCATGGAGATCCAGTAGTAGCCCATCCTGAGAATGATTTGCATCAGGGCTCTGGCGTTCATGTGGGGACCGCAAGCCCCATTGTGGACTTCGTTCATGAACTTGTTTGCTTCTTCCTGGCTGATGCAGCGTAGGAGTGGTCCATGGTAGCATTTCTTGTATAGCATGTCCCCGAGGATGACGAAGTGAGAGGCGAGGCATTTTAGGGCCATGATGCTCTTGGTTTTGACCCCTTCTGTGTGTGGGCCTTCCTTTGAGGTATTGGAAGATCCGATTTTGTCTTTGGAAATGGCCGGACTTGCGTCTCTTTTGGCTCTTGGCAATCTTGCAAATCGTTGTGATTAAAACCTTCTCGGCGGCTTGGGCGGTTTTCTCTCGTTTGGCAACATGCTTAAATGTTTTGCTTGATGCATTTATTCAATTAATGTGTTTGCCTTTTGTATAGATGAATTGTTATTAAGCTTGTTTTGATTAGTTAACATCATCATTTGTTAAAGATGCAATGGAATGATTTTTAGAAAGGTCGAACCTTTTATTGAAAGCGTGAAGGCTGTACATTGTTGATCAAGGACTCACAATCGTTGGGCGTAAAGCCGTCAAAAGACTTCAAAGATGTGAATTCACAGAGACAACAAGATTCGAAGCTAGACTATAGGCGACGAGGATTGGACCGAGCTTCATTACTCTCGGATGTGTAGCTCTAGAGGAGTGGTCTTTGGTTCGGGTGGCCAATCTTCCCTTGGCATGAGTCCGGAAAATAGCTTGCATGAGGTTCAATTTCAAACCGGATCGCGGAGGTTTTTGGTTGCTCCACGATGATGTCCCTCCATTAGTGTTGCCTTGAGGTCCTTGGAGGTCTTTGATGATAGAAGTCGGCGAGGGCTACTTCTAAGAGGGCGAAGCATTCGGCGGTCGGAGTTGATTCTTGCGATGTTGATCACTTTCATAGAATCCGCCTCTTTATCTAGGATCTTTGCTTGGACGACATTTACAATGTCGATTCGAGGAGCATGCTATATCTCCTTCCCCGATTAAGCCTTGGAGGAGGTTGCGCCCTGTTCATCTAGGTCGGCTCCGGAATGTTGAATTGAACTATCTTGTGATGAGTTTGTCCCCGTAAGATCCGAGTGTCGGCTAGAGGGTTGTCTTGTACCGGGGATCGGTGATGAGCCGGTTTGCTAGAGGGTTTTCGGCGAAAAGTAAGGGTCTACTCCTCGATCAATCTCCATTAGGGCATCCATCTCTTGATCCTCTCTTAAGCATTCTTCACAGTCGCATATATCGAGTTGTCATCCCGACCCATGAGCTCTTCGATTTCCGGCTCGTCGCGGCTTAGAGCGTGGATGTAAGGATCCACTTCGTAGCGGGACGGGGTAGGAGACTCATCCGGAGAAGAGTATTCGGTCATGTCGGGACCTTCTTCTGGGTCGTAGCTTGCTGGCCAAGCACTTGCCATTACGGCTGCTTCCGCGGATCACTTCGATCACCCCATTGGCATTAATGAATTTCACGCATTGGTGAAGAGTAGATGATACCTCTTTCATCGATGTATCGAAGGTCGTCAGCCAGGCGAAGAAGGTTGGTTTTGATTTCCACGACTTGGAGACTCTACCGAGCTCCGGTTGTGCGTCGGGTGGATCCTCGGATTGATGACTCCTACGATTGGTCGTGCGGTGGAATCGTAGGCTCGGGTTACCCGAGGTGAAGGCCTTATCGAGGAGCGGTCGATGCGGAGTCGTTTCGGTGTGCTCAAAGCGATGATGTTGGCTGCAGAGCCGTTATCATTCAAGACGTTCGGGAGGAAGAACATCTCTATTTTTATGAGGATGAGGAGGGCTTCGTTGTGCCGATTCTCACATATCGGCAAATCATCGTCTCGTGAAGGCTAAACCGCTTCCCGTGCTACCGTTTGACTCGGTCTCTTACGGGAACGTTCGATCCATCCATTTGTATGCCTTGGTTGGGGCAAAGATCGTAGGGAGACGGTTGCCCTTGGGCGTTCTTGTCGAATTCCCGGTCACGAGACCTTTTGACTCGGTTTCACGCTCCCGGTCATAGCGGGACAGCATCTGACGGATATCGGAAATTGCGGGGGTCTGTTCTCGCTTGGAGTTTCGTCAAAGGCTATTGAGTTTACCACTGTCGTTCCGGGGGAAAGGATTTAGAAGCGGTATTGGGACCACGAGGGCGTTCCAATTTTCCCTCCTCTATGAGCCCCCCTGGACCACCTCGCTTGAGCATGAAGCAATTGTCGGTGGTGTGGCCGGGGTAGTTGTGGAAGGCGCGGTGCTTGCTCATATCCATGTTGGGTTTGGGAGTCTTCGGTTGGAAATTCTCGAGCGGCTTGAGAAGATTTCGTTTCACCCAGCTTCAAATACTTGACCCAAGGGCATTTCGAGGTTGTCTAAATCTTTGGGCGTGGGAAGCGAGGGGATTGTTATTCTTTGGGGCTGCTTGATCGCGGTTTACTTGAGCTCCGTTACGAATGTAGTTTGTTCATTTTGCTTCTTTTCCTTTGGTTGGGCGGGGAGTTGAAGTTGCCGAGGTTTGTTCGATAGCGGTAAGATGAGGCGGGGGTTCTTTGTTGCCTTTTGAAGACTAAGAGTCTTTTCAAACTTCGTCCCGGCGTTGACCATGGCACGGAGATCCGGATAGAAATGGTGGCTGATCAAGGTCCTCAAAGATGGCTTGAGGCAGGAATGGAAGATGTCCATCTGCTCTTCTTTGGAAAGTGGATCCATTATCTCGCTTAGCTTCCAATTCCATCTTTTGTAGAACTCGCCCACTGGTTCGTCATCCTTTTGTTCGGTGGCTTGCAGGTCATGGCGGTTTGTCTCCCATTCAAGGTTGGCGCGGTACTTCTCCAGGGAAGATTTCACTGATCCGATCCCACGTGGAGCGGTTTTACGCCTTCACATTGAGGAACCACCTTAGTGCTTTGTGGATTTGAGGGAATGCTGAAAGTGATCGCCATCTGTTGAGGGGTTGCCCCTTTGGCTCTCATACCCAGGACATAGGTGTCGATGTGGGTTTTTGGGCATTCTGTCCCGTCAAACTTTTCCATTTCCGGCATCCTGAATTTCGGAGGGAGAGGGACCACTTTGCTCGAATCAGTAGGTAGGAGGGAGTCCTTCCGAGAACTAGCTAGCTTTCCTTGCATGTCTTTCATTTGTTCGATCAGCCAAGCCATGTGAGGATCGAGTACCTCGAGGTGGGTTACCGTTTTCGGGGACGGAAGCTTAGAAGATGGGGGTGGATTGGGCGATGGGATCGCCATTCGGGAGTCTTGGGGAGGTAGTTGAGTGTATACCAACCCATACCACAGTGTGTTGAAGTTGAGGGCGTGATTGCCGAGGTCCGCTAAGGGTTGTGTTTGAGAGGCTGGGAAATGATTCGTTAGCCCATTGGCGGACTAGCAGGTGGCAAGCTTGAGATGTCGGGATATCCGCTCGGGATGCTGTCCACAGTAAGCATGGGGACTTTTGATTGTGGTTGCGAGGCTCGTATAGAGGCAAAGGATTGAATCCTGGGGGATACCGAGATGCATTGGGATCTGACGGAGCAGGCACGTATGTGTGCTGTTGGTACTGAGCTAGGGATGGCAACGGGGCGGATACGGGGCGGGTTTGACCAAAACCGTACCCGCCCCTCAAAGAACCCCCCTTGTACCGAACCCGCCCCGCCCCGCCAACTGTAGAACCCGTATCCGCCCCGCCCCGCCCCGCACCGCATGGTCCAAAATCATTTTTTGGGCTTTAGCCCGACCATTCAACATTTTCACCAAAAAGTTAACCACTTCATGCAATGCACAATGCTCAGATTCCTTTTACTCTCTAAATCAGTTTCATAATACCAAGAATACTTGGTCTCTTCCTGTTCAGGTACTTCCCATAACGAGAGAAGTGAAAAAAAAATCATCTTTCTTATTGTTAAACTAAGACAGCTTTCAGCCTTCTAAGGCAGGCAATGAACATCAAGAACATGCTTCAACTATCAGTCTACTACAGCTGACTTGGCATATCATGAAAAACTTAAGAAGGGTATTACAAACCAAAAGTACATAAATTCAAATATTACAAACCATAGATAATAAATTCTAAAAGTGACATTATCCAAACTTTATAAAAGTCTTCAAAGATACTTCATTCCCAAAGCCAACATTTCAAACCTACATAAATTAAAATAAAGGGTTAGATAAGATAATAATTTAAATGAGAAAAAGGAAAATCTAAGCAAGATGAATGAACTATTAAAGTAAAATAATCTTACTTATCACTCATTAACATCCATATCATCATCACAAGTTGCAATGTTTTCTTCACTACCCACTTCCAAAGAAAGTTCTACATAGAAAATCAATATTAGATATATAGAAATAAAATTAAGATATTTGGAAAAAAAAAGAGACAAAAAATATATAATAATTACCACGTTTTTCATTCCGTAGCCAATTTTGGGTGCACATCAATGCTTCCAAGGTATTAGGAGCCAATCTACTCCGATGTGGACTAACCAATCTACCCACTTGTGCTAAAAGCCGCCTCGGATGCAACACTTGTAACCGGAATAGCAAGAACATCTCTAGCAATTTTTTGTAGTGTTGGAAATTTTACTCCATTAGTCTTCCACCATTCCAAAACATCAAAGTGTAAAGTTCTTGGCAACACTAACTCATCCAAATAATGATCTAATTCCGATTTGACATCCTTATGCCTTGAAGTATTATTTACAAACATGTCAAAACCCAAAAGAGTGTCATTTGCATCCTTAGCACCCGAAGAGAGAGAAGAAGATGTTCCACACACAACCTTTTCATTCGCACGCTCTTTACTTTGGTACTCATTCAACAAATCATAACAACTATTCCGAATTTTTTCAATCTCAAATGAAGCTAACTCACCGTGTATAAGTGGCATAAAATACTCAATAAGCTTCATCTTATACCTAGGATCCAAAACACATGCAATTCCTAAGACTTCATGACATTCACTCCAATACTTATCATACTTCTCCATCATTACTTTTGCCATATCCGAGATAAAATATTCACAATCAACAACCCAAGAGTTCAAAGCCAACTTAATTTCACAAATTTTCAAGAAAAACTCATTAGCGGTAGGATAAAGAGTTCCCGAAAACATCAATGTCGCATTATAAAATAATTTCAATTTCTCGGTGATTATTTCAACTCTTCTCCAATCTTCCTCATCCGGTAAACAAGTATAAGATCTTTCCTTTTGTTTTAATCGTGGAAATACAACTTTATATTCTAAAGCCCTTTCAAGCATGAGATAAGTTGAATTCCACCTAGTGGGGCAATCAAGAATCAAACTCTTAATGTTTTGAATGGATAGTTGACGGGCCGTATCCTCAAATTTTGAATTCTACTACGAGACCCTATCCAATACACAACACTATTTCTTACATTTTCAACCTCCTTTTTGATAACCTCTAAACCATCCTTCACAATCAAGTTTAATATGTGTGCGCAACAACGCATGTGAAGAACTTTCCCCCTCATCATTAGTGTGCTAGGATCTAATCTATCAACAACCTTCCCTAACATAGCATCATTAGAACTTGCATTATCGACTGTGACAGTTGACAACTTCCTATCAAGATTTAACTCCATAAGTGCTTCAACAAGATCTTCGGTAAGGACATCACTATTATGTGGAGGTGGAACATAAATAAACCTAAGATATAGAAAATAATGTAACATTAAATTTTTTACCAATAATTATCACTTTCATTTTTTTTAAAAAAAATAAGTAGAGAACAATACTCAGAGGATATTCATGCAAAAAAAAAGTAGGAAATACCTCACAAGTCGATTTTGCAAAACCCACGAAGAATCAATATAATGTGCGGTAATAGCCATGTATCCTTTTTTTGTTGGTTTTGCGCTCCACATATCCGTAGTAATGGAAACTCTAGAGTCCAACCTCTCCAAATCCTCAACCAACTTCTCTCTCTTGGAATGATATATCTTCAAGATGTCGCTCTTGATCGTATTTCTAGAACGCACTTTGAACAACGGTTGGAGGTTATGTGAGTAAACACGGAATCCATGATGATTAACAATGCTCAAAGGATATTCATGCAAAACGATCATGTTCGCAAGATCTGTTCTCGACCTATCTTCATCAAAAGCAAAGGTGCGATATTCAACCTTCCCATCTTTTTTTTTCTCACCACCATGCAAAAAACATTGCCTAATGTCGACATTCTTCTTCTTTTTACACCTTGATATGTGATTGCGCAAATGAGAGGTACCTGAACTGCTACCACCTTTCAAATGTAACTTGCAATGATTACAAACTGCGACAACAACCCCATTTATTGTTGTTCTAGTCATGTCTTTCCACACATCAGATGTGAAACCCTTACTGTTTTTAGTGTTTTTTGAAGAAGAATTAGTTTCATTCAAAGATTGACTAGAGTCAACGGGTGTCCCACTGCCAAGACTTTGAGCATCAACCCCCCTATCAATCATAGGTTCATCCCCCTTCTCATACATGTGCAAATCATCATCTTTATTAGCACTTTCATGTCCTTGACCAACTTCTTTAGACATCTATGAACAATAATGCAGAAAATCAATAAATTTCCAAACAAGCATAAAGCAAATTAGACAAATTAGACAAATCTGATGGTATAAAGAGAGCTAAAATAATGAAATCCAAAACTGTAAGCACATATAACATTGTTATTCTAAAACTGATGGCATAAATTTCCAAACAAGCATAAAGCGGAATCCTCGACAGTGGACTTGTACAAGCATTTCACATCAGGTTAACAAAGCCACTTAGTTTTCCATTTGCAATTTAAGAAAATATTTTGACCCGAACACATAAGAACAACTCCATATAAATCATTTCTAGCACAAACAAAAGATAAATTCTTACCCCTAATACATACTAACAACCTCAAACGACATTCCTAACAACGAAAATAACATCCAAAAGCAAACGCCAAGCAAATATCTACAGCTGTAATCGAAAAACACGATCCAGGACAGAAGCAAAACACGATCCAGTACAGAAGCAAAACACGAAACAAACAAGCAGAAACCCTAGATAAGAAAATGAAAACACAACCCCCCCCCCACAACCTCAAATTAAACTCCATGAATACATACTGCTAAATAAAACACGAATTATTCGACTGTAAACAGCAACAACGGAAACAACAGATGAATATATGAGCAAAAAATGGATACATACATATGTAACTTGATGATGATGATGCGCTACAGATAGAAGGAGATGAAGAATAATCCAGAGAAATGCTTTGAAGTTGCGAAAAGTCGCCTCGCCTGAGAGAGAGAGAAGCCGGCGTGGGTAAGGGTATCTAGATCTAGCGCCGCATCCTCTTCCTCTAACCTCTAACCCTAGAAATCAATTTGAGATTGAGATATGAGAGAGAGAGAGCCGCGTATACGTATTAGAAGTTATAACTGGGGGTAACCGGGTAAGGGTATTAGGTAATAATTAAAATGGGTGAGGGGTATTATAGTAATTACAGATATATAATAGTATGCGGGGCGGGGCGGGGCCCCGCGGGTTGAGGGGTGAAACCGAACCCGCCCCGTGACCCGCCGGGTTTTCAAAAAAAGCTACCAAACCCGCCCCGCTACGGTGCGGATCGTCCCGGATACGGATCGGGTTCGGATAAATTGCCATCCCTATACTGAGCTTGATGTGCAGAGCCGGGAAACTGACTGTGCTGAGGCGGGCATGTCGGAGCTGCTTGACTGACGCCTGAGGGGAGCTTTGAGCGAGAGCTGCTTTGCGTTGCTGGGATCTCGTAGCTTGGCGGAGGCGGAACTTCTTGATAGCTTTGAGAAACCTGGGAGCCAGTATGTCTTCGTCCTCTATGAGAACATAGGTTCAGTCGGGTTGAGGCTGCAAGCTGTTCCTCGAAGACGCAAGGTGTCTACGATCTAGGCTTGCTGTTCCTCTTGGCGCTTCTTAATGGTTTCGAAGGCTCGCAGCACCTCCTCCATTGTCTGGAGGTTCCTTAGTGGCGGGGTTCCGTTTCCCTCACTGTTATCTGTTGATCCCGTCATGGGAGAGTAGCGGACGGTGCAGAGCCGTTGAGCTGGAAGGGCTATCGAGACCTTGTGACCTCGATGCGAAAAGGCGGCTCCGGGTATTCTCAACCACTCTCGGTTCGCTGGAGGGGTGATGGGCAAGGTTTAGACACAAGAATGGCCTTACGGGATAAAAGGGGGAAAGCTCACGTGGCATGCGGTTTCCGTTTCTCTTATTTATGATTTTTTTTGTTTTAATTTACTTAAAAAGTGTTTTATCAGAGTCCTAGGTAGGTTGGAAAAGATTGCTCTTCTTTTTCGCAACTATGCTAGATCCTGGGTCAGTGGAGACTATCTGTGCGGCTATAAGCCCCTCGTTTTGCACCTGTATTTCGACATCCCAGGGTGGACAGCCCCGGGCGAGGGTCCTATAGGGCAAGCGGTTTCCACCGGCCTAAAAGAAAAATTGAACCTAAGGACCGAGCCTGTCATGTTCGTTTTGATGCGTTAGCCATGTGAATAGTGAACCGAGCCGGCCACTGAGTCAAGATCAAGTCAAGAGTTCGGCATGACCTCTCTTTACCTTGCTTGCGTAAGGGATCTGTGACGTTAGGCGTTGGCTGGGTCATATTGTCATGGCTGACGTATCAAAGGCGTGATGACATGGTGTCATGTGAGCATGGATGTATATCGGGACGGAACATCGTGCAGGTGTAGCTTCGGAAATCAAGATCGGGTCAAGATTTTAGCATGACCTTTCATCGCTTTGCTTGCGCGAGGATCTTGAGTTCCGAGCCTTGACTCGAAAAATGGCCGGCATGGTATATGTATCCGAGTGTATGACACGGGCCCAGGTAAAAACCAACCGAGTGCGGGACAGTGTGACTCAAGACTCAAACGTGCAGGGTTGACGCTTGGCTAGGATGGGATGTTTGGAATGATCCCGTGCGCATCCGAGAGGCCTAGGAAGACCAAACGGACTGCAACTGAGACCACTCAGGGGTAACGGTTGTAGTGTGCGGTGTATCAAGCGGCGGTGCGCGTAGCGTGCGGTGTAACCGAGCGGCAGGTGCGCGTAGTGTGCGGTGTAACCGAGGCGGCGGTGCGCGTAGTGTGCGGTCTCTAAAATTATTTTTATGAGTAAAACAGAAGTTTTTGAAGAATTTTAAATGTATGCACAGATGTATATTGATGCATTTTTTTGTATTTTTATTTTTTTTTGTAAAATAAAAAGTAAAGCACGTGCACACACACACAACAGTTAAAGAAGGGGGTAAAATGAAAGTTTGACCCTCATCATCGTTTTAAAAATCTTTTGTTTTGTTTAAAAGTTTTTTAAAACAAAAAGTCCCCAGCGGAGTCGCCAACTGAAATTACCCGGGATCCGGAGCTCCCGCGCATCTCGCATTCGTCGCCGTTTCGGGAATGTTCGCCCGGATCCGAGAGGTAGCGCGTTCGCGCCCCGGCATCTGGCTCTATTCCGTTTCAGCGTTTGCGTGTGTTGGAGGTGTCTCGCCGTGTTTTGCTTTGTAGAGTCGCCACGCCGTTTTTATTATTAAGCCCAAAACATTGAAAAAGGGCATCAGTTTAAAAAGAATAATAAACTATTTTTGTGTGATGAGATTTTGAGTTCGGAGGTCAGATGACTCCTCGGGAAGAGAATATTAGAATTTTAGAGCTCACCCGAGTCGCCTCGTAAAAACGAGTCTTTCGGATACCCCTAATATTCTTTAATTGTTGTGTGTGTGTGTGTATGCTTTTAAAAATGCATGCTATGTCGGATGTCTACATTGTACACTATGTATTGAAATGTATTGAAATAGTGTAGGAAGGAAGCCTTACCAATGTTGGTTCGTGTCTGTCTTATTTGAGGGAATAGTGTTTGAGGATGGAATGATGTTCGGTACGGGACCGGGATTGCCGGGAGGGGCCGGTTGTCTGCGGACAGAGTTTCGGCGTGAGTTGAGATTGTAGGCTGCGTTCGGGCAGAGGTTCGGCGTGCGTTGGGATTGAAGGGATTACTCGGACAGAGGTTCGGCGTACGTTGGGGTGGCAGGAGTCACTCGGGCAGAGTTTCGGCGTGGTTTGGGATCGCAGGGATTACTCGGGCAGAGCCGGGACGCCTCGGGAAAGACCAGGCAAGGCCTCGGAGTACCACGAGGGGCCTCAGAGTACCTCGAGAGTGCCTCGGGGCAGCGCGGGAGCGTCGCGGGAGCGCTCGGAGAGGCTTCGGAGCACCACGAGGGGGCTCGGAAGGATCCGAAAGGGGCTGGGATTGCCTCGAGAGGACTTAGAGGGGAGCCTGAAGGCTAAGGGAGGAAGAGAGAAGAGGGAGGTGTGTAAAATGAGGGAGGGGGAGCCCTCTATTTATAGTAGGAAAAATTTGCAAAGAGGTTCGTACGGACCTCCCTGGTTATCCAGAATTTTGGTTTTCCTCGATTTGAGGGAATATGTGATGATGGTGAATATTCTGGAATTATGATGTCCCCTATGCAATAAGGTCCGTACGGACCATCTTGACATGCAAAGGGGTCCGTACGGACCAACCATGCATGAGGGTAATCATTTTCCCCGGGATTTGAGGGAATATTGTGGACTTTAAGAGGATTCAGTAATTATTAAAGCAAAGAGGTCCGTACGGACTACTTTTGCTTTTCCAATTTCTTGAAAATTCCCAAAAGGTCTTTCTGTCCCTTTTTGTCCCAGAAAGGCCCCTCCCTTGGTTTGGTTAAGGGTTTTGAGAGGGTTTTGAGTGCCATAGGTATTCGAGACTGTGTTTGTGAGTCTGCGGTGTTTCCTGTGTGTTCGGAAGAAGGTGATCCAGATTGGGGTACTTACACATGCAGCAGATTTTCTAAACAAGAAGTTATCAATAAGGAAATATTTTGATGATCTTACCCTGAATGCTCGAGCATTCTTCTCCTCGGGTGGAATTGTGTCATCTTGGAGGTATTTGATAATAGGAGTTGTCCAATATGTCGCCTCTGGACTGGGAAGGATGTCATCATCTATGCTGAATAGCTCGAGACGGTCATATGCTTGGATGTCGACATGCACAATTGGGATACTCATCTACGAAATACTTTTGAAGGCTGAACCTAGAATTGCCAGAGCATCTGCCTGTGAGTTTTCCTCCTATGGCACCTGCTCCAACGTGAAAGTTTTGAATTCGGCCGCCAGAATTTTCACTATCCCCAAGTATGTCATCATCTTTGCATTCTTCACTATATAGGAACCGTTGTAGTGGTTGAAAATTAGCAATGAATCAATAAACACCTGGATGTGCTTGACGTCAAGGTCCTGAGCCACTATTAAGCCTGTAATTAATGCCTCATATTCTGCTTCGTTATTAGTGGCCTTAAAACTGCAGCTGATGGATTGTGGTATTATGTCCCCTTGTGGCGATTTTAGTACAACTCCAAGTCCTGTGCCTCTCATGTTGGAATCACCGTCTGTATAAAGCGTCCACACCTTCAAGATGTCATCATCTTGCAGCTATTGAACTTTTAATTCCACTTCTGGTTGCATGGTTGGACTAAAGTCAGCCACAAAATCAGGTAGAGCCTGAGATTTGATTGCTGTTTTGGGCTCATATTTGATATCATAGGTGCTTAACTGTACGGACCATTTAGTCATCGTACCTGACATCTCTGGCTTTCTCATAACATTCTTAATAGGATCATTAGTACGCATAATTATAGCATGAGTTTCAAAATAATGTCTCAACTTAATAGATGCAGTTATCAAAGCTAAAATTAATTTTTGTAAATGAGAATACCTGGTCTCTGCGTCTAAAAGTGTCTTACTTATATAATAGATTGGCTATTGGATACATCTCGTTCTGTCACCAGGACCGCGCTTACAGCACTTATTGAAACTGCTAGGTAGATGAATAGGGGTTCACTCTCCTGAGGTTTGGCCAATAATGGAGGTGTCAACCGGTAACATTTGAGATCCTGAAAAGCTTGCTCATGTTGATCTTCCCATTGAAACTTCTTATTCTTTCTGAGGATGTTGTAAAAAGGCTTGCATCGATCAGATGACTTGGAAATGAATCTGGTAAGTGCTACAATCTTCCCCGTTAGTCTCTGGACTTCTTTGACAGATTGAGGTGATGACAGGTTAATGATGGTACGAATCTGCTCTGGACTGGCTTCTATCCCTCTCTTGGTCACTATATAGCCCAAGAATTTTCCAGCCTTCATTCCAAAATTGCACTTTGCTGGATTAAGTTTCATATTGAAGCAATCTAGGATGTCAAAGGCTTAGGACAGATGCCTTATATGATCTTCAGCTTTCTTGGACTTCATGACCATATCATCAATATACACCTCCATAGTGTCCCCAATCTGATCTTTGAACATTTTGTTCACGAGCCTCTGGTACGTTGCACCTGCATTTTTTAGTCCAAAAGGCATAGCAATATAATAATAGATACCTGTGGGTGTTATGAAGGCGGTGTCTTCTTGGTCGGATGGCTCCATCGGGATCTGTTGGAATCCAGAAGATGCGTCGATGAAAGTAAGTAGCTCATGGTCTGAAGTCGCATCCACCAATGAGTCGATGTGTGGCAATGGGAAGGGATCCTTGGGACATGATGTTGGGTTTTATGGGTCCATGCGCAGCGGAATTAAGCATCTAAATTAACACAAAACCCAAGGAGCCAAGGATCCGTTCTATACAATTAAATTGAAACCTATGAGATAGATATTACCAACCTTGAATGCTTTCCGTTCTTGAGCTATCGAACGATTTAATGATGTGATTTTGAATCACAAACTTCGTTCTTCAGATTGCTTGAACTCTAGGCCTTGATCGATGAACGAGCGAATACCCTCTTTCGGTATCCACACCTTTGAATGAATCCAAGAACAATTTCTTGAAGATTGCTAGATCCTATAAACATTGAAATAATATTGAGAATATTGTTGTGAATTTTTTTTAAGAATTTCGGCTAACCTTTTTGGGTTGACAGACGTTCATATTTATACTACATTAGTATAGAATATGAATCCTAATCAAATTAGGAAAGGATTCTGTCAAACCGCCTCAGGACCTGTTGTGTCGCACGACCACACGAGGCACATGGCCTAGTTGTGTCGCACGACCAGACAAGGCTGATGAGGAGTTTTCTCAATCATTCTTCCATAGTTTAATCAAATTCATTCGAGTTGTGTGTGACCCAATAGGATTATATTATGTTGGCAATGAGCTCGATCACATCGACTCTCATAAGACATAAGCGGACTCTAGCAAGCCATTATGTCTACCCAAATAATATAACGTAAGAGTTCACGTTTCCAATGGTATACTTCCATTTCTCCCTTTGTCTCACGATGTTATATTGAACACAAGTCATGGTCCTCGTCAACTTGTCTTTGTTCAATGCTTTCTCGATTCCGAGTATAATGATAATTCCAATCACATTGGGGTATGGCCATACACTTTCATCATTATCACTCATCGAGGGGCCCAAGCAAAATATCTCTCTTTCAAGGGACAAATTCCATCTTGACTTATCATCCTTCCCATCATGAATCCGATCATGCCAAAATTAGCCTTTATAAATATCGTGTTAAGATATCGTTTGACTAAAATCAAACATGACTTTCATCATATGTAAGGTCATGATAATCTCAGGTCTAGGGACTAAATGAAGTAACCTTATGAGATTTAATTATGACATTTGACCATGACATAAATCTCATGCGGGTCAAGTCCAGTCACTTGTTCTCTAACAAGTACCCATAAATTTAATGTGCATCTCTATGCATATAATCATCATATGATTATCTATTAACATTTATACTAATTATTCTCTTAATAATTAGGGACGGAGATTATTATAAACAAATATACAAAACATATATAATAATCAAATGATAAACATCTCATATAATAATAAATAATGTCAACACATAAGTCTATCAAACATAGGCCTAGGGTATAACACTAACAGTCTCTCACTTGCACTAGGCCCATTCTCCCATGTATCGAATACCCATGGACCTAACATGACCATCATGCTTAGCTTGTGGGAGAGCCTTAGTTAATGGGTCCGCCACGTTGTCATCAGTGTCTACTCTACATATCTTTACGTCTTCCCTCTCACATATCTCTCGGATAATGTGGAAACGTCGAAGTATGTGTTTGGATCTCTGGTGTGACCTTCGTTCCTTTGCTTGCGCAATGGCACCATTGTTGTCACAGTAAAGTTCAATAGGTTCTCTGATGCTTGGAACGACTTCCAAATCACTAATGAACTTTTTGATCCAAACGGCTTCCTACGCTGCATCAGATGCCGCTATGTACTCAGCTTCGGTTGTAGAATCAGCGACGGTACTTTGCTTGGAACTTTTCCAACTCACAGTGCCTCCATTCAGCGTAAACAAAAATCCAGACTGCGATCTGAAATCATCCTTGTCGATTTGGAAGCTAGCATCTGTGTATCCTTTCACTACAAGATCTTCTTACATTCCTTCAAATACCAAGAATACATCCTTAGTTCTTCGTAAGTACTTAAGGATATTCTTGACTGCTATCCAATGTGGTTTGCCGGGATCCGATTGGTACATACTCGTCATGCTTAGAGCACACGAGACATTGGGTCTAGTACATAACATAGCATACATGATAGACCCAATTGCCGAAGCATATGGAATACCATTCATTCTCTTTCGCTCATCATTAGTCTTAGGACTTTGATTCTTGCTAAGAGATATACCATGTAACATTGGCAAGTTTCCCCTTTTAAAATTTTCCATTTGGAATCTTCTAAGAACCTTGTCAATGTAAGTACTTTGACTTAAACCAATCATCCTCTTGGATCTATCTCTATAGATCTTGATGCCAAGGATATATGCAGCTTCGCCCATATCTTTCATTGAAAAGCACTTTCCTAACCAAGACTTGATACCAGTAGACAGAATGTCATTTCCAATGAGTAAGATATCGTCGACATACAACACTATAAATAGTGCTACGCTCCCACTAATTTTCTTGTATACACAAGGTTCATCTTCGTTCTTGATAAAGCCAAACTCCTTGATTGCTTCATCAAAATGTAGATTCCAACTCCTAGAAGCTTGCTTCAATCCATAAATGGATTTCTGCAACTTACACACCTTGTTAGAATTTTCTGGACTGACAAAACCTTCAGGTTGTATCATGTATACATCCTCAAGTAACTTTCCATTAAGGAAAGCTGTTTTGACATCCATTTGCCATATCTCATAGTCATAATATGCGGCTATGGCAATTAAAATTCTAATAGACTTAAGCATAGCTACAGGCGAAAAGGTTTCATCATAGTCGATGCCATGAATCTGCCTATATCCCTTAGCTAAAAGCCTAGCCTTATAGGTATGCACCTTCCCATCCATGTCGGTCTTTTTCTTGAAGACCCATTTGCACCCTATGGTTTTTACACCTTCGGGTGGATCAATCAAGTTCCAAACTTGATTATCAGCCATGGATTGTAATTCGGACTTCATGGTCTCTTGCCATTTTTCCGAATCAGGAGCGGACATCGCCTCTTGATAGCAAGTAGGTTCATCGTTTTCGATTAACTCCACTTCATCACTTTCCGTAATGAGAAATTCATATCTCTCGGGTTCAGATCGTGATCTACCACTTCGGTGAAGAACTCGTGCATCTTGAACCGGTTCCACAACTACTTGTGAACTTGGTTCAGTCTCTACCATAGGTTCAATGTTGTTTTCAGGTTCTCGAATTTCTTCGAGATCTATTTTACTCCCACTGGTTCCTTTGCGAAGAAACTCCTTTTCTAAGAAAGTACCATTTCGAGAAACAAACACTTTGTTCTCGTTTCGGTTGTAGAAATAGTACCCTTTGGTTTCCTTAGGATAACCCACGAAAACACATTTATCAGATTTAGGTGCTAGCTTGTCAGAAGTTAACTTCTTGACATATGCATCGCAACCCCAAATCTTCATGAAAGACAAACTTGGTTTTCTTTCATGCCACATCTCATATGGGGTCTTTTGAACCGATTTGGTAGGAACTCTATTTATAGTGAAAGCAGCAGTTTCTAGTGCATGTCCCCAAAAGGATAAAGGAAGCTCAACTTGACTCATCATAGAACGAACCATGTCCAACAAAGTTCTATTCCTCCTCTCAGACACACCATTCCATTGTGGTGTTCCGGGTGGAGAGAGTTCTGAAACGATTCCATAACTCTTAAGATGACTGTCAAATTCTTGGCTCAAATATTCGCCACCTCGATCGGATCGAAGTACTTTAATAGTTTTGCCAAGTTGGTTTTGCACCTCATTTTGAAATATTCGAAATATCTCAAACGATTCACTTTTATGTTTCATTAGATAAACATATCCAAATCTACTATAATCATCAGTGAATGTTATGAAGTACCGAAATCCTCCCCTAGCATCGCTACTCATAGGCCCACATACATCGGTATGTATGAGTCCTAATAAGTCGCCCGCCCTTTCACCAGTTTTGGTATGGGTCCTTGGTCATCTTGCCAAGTAAACAAGATTTGCATGTCTCATAAGATTCATAATCATGTGAGTCTAAAAATCCATCTTTGTGAAGTTTAGAAATGTGTTTCTCGTTTATATGGCCAAGACGACAATGCCATAAGTAAGTGTGGTTTACATCATTGGGTTTAGATCTCTTGTTAATGTTATAGATATCATTATCACGATTTTCAACATCAAGGATATAAAGGCCATTGAATGAAATAGCAATACAATAATGCATATCACTCTTGTAAATGGAAAACTTCTTATCACATATAAGAAAATTAAAACCTTCATTATCCAAACATGAAATCGAAATAATATTCCTACTTAAAGCTGGAACCTAATAACAATTGTTCAAAACAAGTATTAGTCCACTAGGTAAAGTAACTTCATAAGTTCCTACGGCTAATGCAGCAACTCTTGCTCCATTCCCCACACGTAGGTCCACTTCACCCTCTTCAAGCATCCTTCGTTTCTTAGACCCCGCACATTTAAATAAATGTGAGTTCCACATCCGGTATCCAATACCCAAGAAATAGAAGTAGATAGGAATATATCTATAACAAAGATACCTCGAAGTCGAAGCAACTCCTTTGCTCTTCTTCATGCTTCCTTGTATTTTGTGCGCTTTCTCCTCCAATGTCCAATCTCATTGCAATGGAAGGCATCGTGTCCTCTTGGGACTTGGGCTTAGCCTCTTTAGGCTTGGCAGCCTCTTTGGGTTTGGCAACATTTGCCTTAGGATTAGAAACCTTTGCCTTTCCCTTACCCTTGAAACCTTTCCCCTTGTTAACCATTAGCACTTGGTCGGTTTTCTTCTCGACAATATTGGTTTCCGCTGTGTTCAACATTTGAACTAACTCGGAAAGGTTTTTATTCATGCCTCCCATGTTATAGTGCATTATGAAATTACTAAAACTTTTGGGCAATGAATTCAATATTATGTCGGTAGCCAACTCTTGGCTAATTGGAAAACCGAGCCTTTCAAGATGCTCAATGTGGCCCTTCAACTTAAGAGCATGGGGACCAACAAACTTGTCCTTCACTATCTTGCATGAGGTCAAGACCTTAACCGTGTTGTACCTTTCTTGCCTAGCTTGTACTTGGAATATTTCCATCGCCGATTGTTTAGATCAATCGTCCCCAAGTGCTCAAGATCCTTCGAAGGTTCTTGCACATGGCGGAGAGCATGAGGCAACCAACATCAGTAGAATCACGCTTGTGCTTTAGATATTGGTCCCTCACTGCCCTAGTAGCATTGGCAGCAGGTTCAGGTGGAATAGGTTCCTCGAGAATGTACAGTTTTTCCTCTTGCCTGAGAACAATTCTCACGCTACGGATCCAATCCATATAGTACTATTCTCTTTCAACTTCTCCCTCTCAAGGAGAGATCGCAGTGACAGGTGATTATTATTTGATGCCATTTATTCTACAAAAAGATATACATAAAATATGAACACATATAAGTAAACATATCATATGAGAAGTATAATGCATTTACATAAATGCTCCCACTAAATTATACACCTTCCAATGCAAATAAGCATAATATACATTTAATGGGCCAAGATCCAACTTTAATTTAATTTCAAGTTTGCTATGGCAAATCGCTCAAAATTAAATTAATTAGGTAGAAACATCAATCATATCACATATATGACTCTTAGATCTTTTATGAGATTTATTCAAGACATCATATGTCTAGGCATATTTTAATCTCATCTTATGCCTTGGGTCCAAAACCATTTTGATAACCCAATTAAGTTAATTCACTTTAAACGTATAGGAACCACCATTTCCTCATCTTGCTCGCATTCGAATAGAATCAAAGTACCTTGCTATGGCAAGCCCACCCAAAACTATCCGAATGGTCTCAAGTGTTTTAATCATGAATTGGCATAAAGAACTTAAAAGTTAAATGAAGGTTCTTAAAATAGATTATAAGCATATCAGTAAAGATATTCATAATCGTGCACCAGGTAAGTTCCCAGGAAGATAGGTGAGCCACAAGGACTACTTAAGTACCAAATCTCTCCTTTGACAGAACTTTCCTAGACATGCACAATCAGAAATCAGCTCTAATTTGACAACATAATCACTACCTTTTATAAACATTCAGTTTCCTTTTAAATTTCGCGTAAAATGACTTGTTTCTCATAAACAATCATAAAACCAAAATTCTAATGTTTCAATCTAAACATTTAGGAAATTGCAATATATTGTTTCAACTAAACATCTAAAATTCTTAACATTTAAGAACACATAAGTCATGCATCGCAACAATTAATAAAATCATATTTTAATTAACTAAGCATGCATTAACACTGAATTAATCTAGCATAGCCCTATAAACTTAATTTCCAGAAATTTATAGTATCCAGATTAATACATAAACATATCAGATTGTAAAACACATTCACAGATTAGCAGAATTGTCTAACAGACTGATTATGCCCAGATTGGGCTTGATTTGTCGCGTGACAGAGACTCCCATAGTCCTGATCTATCGCACGACTTAGAAAGGCCATCAGTCATGATCTGTCGCGTGACATAGACCTACTATGTCGCGTGACACCATGAAGCCAGATGCAGATTTGCAAAATTCAATCAATTCTAAATCACAGAGCAATTAAATCATGCAAACGACTTTTAACAGATTTAATTCAATATCATTAGAACACGAATTAGGCATATTGTTTCAAAAACAATTAATCTATCACATACAAAACATGCAAAAGAACATATAAACGATTTATATTACTTTTCTAGCATGTTAATTCAAACTTAATGATACGGACCTGGCTCTGATACCACTGTTGGGTTTTATGGGTCCATGTGCAGCGGAATTAAGCATCTAAAATAACACAAAACCCAAGGAGCCAAGGATCCGTTCTATACAATTAAATTGAAACCTATGAGATAGATATTACCAACCTTGAATGCTTTCCGTTCTTGAGCTATCGAACGATTTAATGATGTGATTTCGAATCACAAACTTCGTTCTTCAGATTGCTTGAACTCTAGGCCTTGATCGATGAACGAGCGAAGACCCTCTTTCGGTATCCACACCTTTAAATGAATCCAAGAACAATTTCTTGAAGATTTCTAGATCCTATAAACCTTGAAATAATATTGAGAATATTGTTGTGAATTTCTTTTGAGAATTTCGGCTAACCTTTTTGGGTTGACAGACGTTCATATTTATACTACATTAGTATAGAATATGAATCCTAATAAAATTAGGAAAGGATTCTGTCAAACCGCCTCAGGACCTGTTGTGTCGCACGACCACACGAGGCATATGGCCTAGTTGTGTCGCACGACCAGACAAGGCTGATGAGGAGTTTTCTCAATCATTCTTCCATAGGTTTAATCAAATTCATTCTAGTTGTGTGTGACCCAATATGATTATATTATGTTGGCAATGAGCTCGATCACATCGACTCTCATAAGACATAAGCGGACTCTAGCAAGCCATTATGTCTACCCAAATAATATAACGTAAGAGTTCACGTTTCAAATGGCATACTTCCATTTCTCCCTTTGTCTCACGATGTTATATTGAACACAAGTCATGGTCCTCGTCAACTTGTCTTTGTTCAATGCTTTCTCGATTCTGAGTATAATGATAATTCCAATCACATTGGGGTATGGCCATACACTTTCATCATTATCACTCATCGAGGGGCCCAAGCAAAACATCTCTCTTTCGAGGGACAAATTCCATCTTGACTTATCATCCTTCCCATCATGAATCCGATCATGCCAAAATTAGCCTTTATAAATATCGTGTTAAGATATCGTTTGACTAAAATCAAACATGACTTTCATCATATGTAAGGTCATGATAATCTCAGGTCTAGGGACTAAATGAAGTAACCTTATGAGATTTAATTATGACATTTGACCATGACATAAATCTCATGCGGGTCAAGTCCAGTCACTTGTTCTCTAACAAGTACCCATAAATTTAATGTGCATCTCTATGCATATAATCATCATATGATTATCCATTAACATTTATACTAATTATTCTCTTAATAATTAGGGACGGAGATTATTATAAACAAATATACAAAACATATATAATAATCAAATGATAAACATCTCATATAATAATAAATAATGTCAACACATAAGTCTATCAAACATAGGCCTAGGTCATAACACTAACACATGCTTTATTTAAGTCTGTGAAATCTACACAAACTCTCCACTTTCCATTCTTCTTTTCGACTACCACCACGTTAGCTAACCATCTCGGATATTCAACCTCTCGTATCATGTTGGCTTTAAGTAAGCGCTCCACTTCTTCCTTAATTATTTGGTTTCTTGTCTCTGCAAACTTCCTGCGCTTCTGATATACTGGTTTGAAACTGGGGTCAACATTGAGTTTGTGGGTGTGGCATCTTTATTGATGCCAGCCATGTCGTCATGCTTCTATGCGAAACTCTTGAGCCTTCTTTTTAAGAGGTCGACAAGCTTCTCTTCTAATTCGGCTGGGATATCGCTTCCAATAAGCACTTTGATGTCTGGGTTTGAAGGGTCTAGCAATATTTCTTTCACATCATTCTCCCTTGCTTCTAGGACCTCGCGTGCTTTCTTCTGTAATTGATATGCTTGCTTTGGAGATGTCGACGCCTTCATTGATGTCTTATAGCACTCCTTTGCAACTTTCTGATCACTGTTTATCTTGGCAACTCCCCAAGGCATAGAGAACTTCACGCACTGATGGTAAGTGGAAGGTACAACTTTCATTCCATGAATCCACGGCCTTCCAAGAATCACATTGTAAGAAGTCACACAATCAATCACACAGAACCGCTCCATCGTGTTGAGTCCTTTTGAGTAGATAGGAAGCTTTATCTCTCCCACTGTTTCTTTGACTTCACCACTGAAGCTTACAACACTGATGATTTCTTGACGATCTCTGATTCTGGGATATTTATCTCTTTTAGGGTGCTTAAAATAATGAGATTGACAGAGCTACCCCCATCCACCAAGATGCGCCTAACGGTACAATTGGCAATCTGTAAGGAAATGACTAGGCCATCATGGTGAGGTTCCAGTAAGTTGTCTCAGTCGCTCTCATCAAATGTAATTGGTTCCTGGTAGGATGTTGACATCCTAGCTGGTCTTTCTGGCTTCTCATCCTTTGACTCCTTGGCGTGTCGCTTGGCAGCAGAGTAGGAAGTGCCACAAATTTCAACCCACCACTGATGAAATTGATGACTTTTGTTGATGCTGGTGGAGACATTGGTCGCTCAACTTCAGGTGGAGCCTCCGCATTCTCGGTCTTCTTCTTTTTGGAACCAAGCAACTCCTTGAGATGTCCCTTTGAGAGGAGGTAACTGATTTCTTTCCTTAGGGCAATACAATCCTCTGTGATATGCCCGAAATCTTCATGGTAGGCACACCACTTTGATTTATCACGCCATCCTATAGACCTTTCTGTCTTCTTCGGCCACCTTGCTTTATCTCCCATGTTGCCCATTGCATAAAGTACACCTGAAATGTCAACAGAAAAGCAGTAATCAGAGATATTAGGCACACTATCATTATCTTCGTCCTCACCCTCGATTGAATTGATTTTGTTGTTGTCGATTCTTGGATAAGGATTGGATCAGTTGTTTCTGCGGTGAGATGATTCTATCTTCCTATCCGGGTTGTCATATGTCGACACCTTTCTTGAAGACTTTGATCTCCACAACTCGTCTTCCTCCAACCTTATGAACCTTAGGGCCCTGCTTCTGACGTCTTCCAACCGCTTATAAGGAGTCATCACCAAATTTTAATAATATTGGGAATCTTTCTTCAGCCCCATCTTGAATGCTTCTGTGGCTCTCGACATGTCAAGATTGGGAATTTCCATAACTTCTCTATTGAATCGGTGGACATACTCCATCAGGGTCTATGTAGGTTGATGGGTCACATTGTAGAGATCACTTGTCAACTTCTCAAATTGTCGATTGCATGAGAACTGATTATAGAACATGTTGATAAGTTAGGCAAAGGAACCAATTGAGCCTAGGGGTTGCCTAATCAACCACTTGAGAGCTGGTCCAACCAAGGTCGACCTGAATCCTCTGCACAGACAAGCCTCTCTGAACTGCAACGGGATATGCACTATGTCCATCTTCTCTTGATAATGGGCAACATGCTCCTCTGGATCTGTGCTGCCATCATACAACTTCATGGATGGAACACTAAAACGCTTCGGGATGTCAACATTTGCAATGGCTGGGATAAACCGAGACTGATTATAGCAATTCTGCGACACCAGCTAGATTGGAGGGGTTATGCCTGGTACATTCATTATCAGCTCTCTAAGATCCTGCATCTGCTTGGCTAACGGATTTCCTGCAAAAGGGTCAGCCAGAGGAATACGATTGAAAGTATTATTATTAAAAAGATTATTAGGCAAACCAGTGTTGTCTGCGGCTGCGGTGACAGTGGTGTTGTCAATGAACGGTATGAAAGAGGTAAATCATGTTGGGGGTGGTGTCAACAAAGTGTCACTGGGCAAGGATGGTGACATCATCGAAGGTGTCGTCTGATGAGTCTGAGATGGGCCACCTATCGGAATGAACTCATTCTGAAACGGAGATCCTCTACTAGTCTCAAAGCTGATGTTCCTTGTGCGCAATGGTGAGATGTTACTAAGCTGGGATGCGATGAGTTGTTGATCCTGCTGCATCTTGAGCATAGAGTTGGCCAGTAACTTTGAGTTTCTATCTTGGTTATCTAGCCTCTGATTCAACTTGGTCAAGATACTCCGGATGTCAGCGTCCACATTGGAAGATCCTGCCTTTTATGAATGCTTGTGAAGGTTGCGTCATCTGAGGCCTCGACTGAGGAGGTGGCGGCAATGGGGTTATCTTGTCCCTGGATGACGGAGTGACGGCGACGCTCTTGCCGGCGGCGAAAACCTTAGGGTTGGTTGACATGTTGAGCTTTAGGAAATGATCCAAATAATCAATAGACCAAGTGGCCCCTCGGTGGGCGCCAAACTATTTTGGTAGAAAAAACAATGGTGTAGAATCTTAACTATGAAAGTGTATGGATTGAATAATAAGGAGGGAACTTTGGACTTTGATTGAATGGAATAAACAAATGCATAAAAACGAAGATGGACACAAGGATTTTGTTAACGAAGAAAACCTTAGAGATGACAACCTCTTCGGAAAAAACCCCAGGAGTTAGGTCTCCAACCTTAAAAGTTCCACTATGAATATTGAGAGTACAAGTTGGAAGATGATGGAGAGATTACAAGTGCTGTGAGCATAAGTGAGTATGAGAACGTGTGTGTGTGTGTCTCCATGTCCCCTATAAATAATAATGACTAAAAGGATAATAACAAATCCTCCTATAATCTCGGCATGTTTCTTATCCTCTCACGTCCAATGACTCGGTCTTCTTAACGTTGAGGAAGAATCTTACGTGCTGACTACAATGCCTTCGAATTTATCTCCTTTTATTCACTGAAAAATATGAATAAAAATAATTAGGTAAACACAGTAAATATTATGTAACACTTACAGTGGAGTAGGATGTCGACATACAGGAACGATTGAGGATGTCAACATGCTGAAAAATGCCCATAACAATTCCGTACAAAACTTAATGGTCATTTTTATTTTTTATCAATAATAAAAATGAACATGTATTTATGGCCATCATATCAAACATACACGTATATATTACGAGTGAAAATGGCATGGCTCAAACCGCGATTTGGAGTCGAACCGAGCCAAGCCGTGTGGTTTGGTTCGATTTTTAGACATAAGTGGTTTAGCTCGGTTTGAGAAATTAACACGTGGTTCAGCTCAACTTGGGGTTTGGCACTCCTAAACCGAACCGAGCCAAACCGATCCGAACCGTATAAGACCGAACCATAGTTTGAAACCGTGAAACCGAGCCGTGAACCGAACCATGGAACCGCAATCCTGACTATCCCTTCAAAATCTTAGTTAATCTCAGCCTTTAATTTTTAAAAACCCTAAATAACACCTTAACAAAACCTCAGCGCCATATTCCCAAATCGTTTCTCTCTCTTCCCATTTTCTCTCTGTCGTCTCTGGTTTCTCTCATCAACGACGATCAATCGACGACGAGCACTGCTCTCTTCAATCGACGATGATCAGATTTAGGTTAGGGCACTGTTAAGCTGCTTCGTGAGTGAGAGTGACGAGTCGAGGTCGAGCCGTCGAGTTCACTCCTTCATCCTCCACAACGGCCTCCGACCGGCAACGGTCATCTTCTCAGGTAATTCGAACTCTCTCCCTTCATCTAATCTGTATACTTTTATTTTTGTATCTCGCGATTTTATGAAATTTTAGAAGCAATTGACTAATACCGTGGTTCCAACAGATTAATCTCATCAAATAAATCCTTACTATTTGTGACTTTATGAGATTTTAGTGAGTTTATTTGATTTTAGTGTGATTCATGAGTTTTGCTAATACCGTGAGTTTATGAAATTTTAGAAGCAAATTGCTAATACAGTGTTCACTTCGAATTTAGGGGGATGAACCTATGTTAGATTTGGAATGTGGCTTGGACCATGGTCTAGATCACGGTTTGGACCGTGGTCTGAACCGCAAAATCAAACCGCAAATCAAATCGCGGTTTAGATCGAATCAAACCGAACCATAGCGGTTCGGTTTAGCTCGGTCGAAATTTTTTTATGGTTTAGCTCGATTTGGAATTTTCCAAATCGATGCTAGCGATTTGACTTCTAAATTTGCCCAAACCAAGCTAAACAGAATCATTTCCACCTCTAGTATATATATAAGTGAAATGAAAAACAACTCCCTCAAATACGTCAAACTTGTACGGAGATAACAGAATAGGGGTTTGTTTGATAAAACTAAAAATTAAGCTCCGAAAATGTAGAGGTGAATTATTAAGTTGATGAATTTTAAGAAAATTAAGCTTTACAAATGTAGAGCTTAAATTATTAAATTGCTGAATTTTAAAACTTGGGTTTGTTTGATAATGAAAAAGTATTTACATCTGAATTTAATCAAATTTTAACTAAACATTCAAAAATTATTTGAATAATTTTAATGATTGTATAATATAATAAAGTCATCATTGACATAACTAGATTTTATTTTTATAATATTTGAATAAAAAATTATTGGTCTTTCTTTGTCCATAATAAAATTTATCTTAACTATTTTGGTAAACTTTACTGAACTTTAATAAAAATGAATAGAAAAATTATAATACTCTATTATAAATATTATTAATAATTTAATATTAAGAAAATTAAATTTTAATATTTAGTCAAATACAATTTATATGAGAAGTTATAAAAAAAAGTAGCAATAAATAACTTAAATAAAATATGTTGATGAATGGACTTAAACTCATTTTTTTTATTATTTTTTCCTCCTCTTAACTTCTTAAAACACCCCTTTCCAACTTAAAATTAATAATCTTCTTCAAGACAATCTTAATTATTTAAGTAATTTTTAAATTTATTTTATCAAACAAACTTAACATTTTAATCCCTTAGAGTGTTTTGAAATAAAAGTTTAATTGGTTACCAAACATGTGCCCGAGGAGTACAACAATTTCTGGTTGGGCAAATTGCAAATAAGGGCCTGAGGTATGCACCCCGTTCGCGGAAAGGGGTCCGATGTTTTAAATTTGGCGATTTAGGGTCTCAAGTAACCAAATATTGGCAATTAAGGGCTTTTTTGACAGAATCGTTAATTTTTGGGTTAAATCACCACGTGCGGGTCACGTGCCACTTATACGAGGATATTTTGGTCAAAATTCCCTTCCGTTAAATCCAAATCCAAATCCCATAAAATCCCCTTCCGTTAAATCCATATAAATCGAGAGCTTTTTCTTCAATTGTCAATCACCTCACCATGAATAAGATTTGCAGGTGTGAGAAGATAGCTCGCATTGTTACATCATGGACGGACAAGAATCCCGGCCGAAGATTTCTTCAATGTGCAAGCGAGAAGGTGTAAGTACCCCAATCTGGATCACCCCCTTTCAAACACACGGGAAACACCGCAGACTCATTCACGCAGTCTCAGAGACCTCTCTCACTCAAAACCCTCTCAAAACCCTCTCAAACCCCCAACCAAACCAAGGGAGGAGCCTTTCTGGGATAAAAAGGGACAAAAGGACCTTTTGGGAATTTTCAGGAAATCAGAAAAGCAATTAAGGTCCGTACGGACCTCTTTGTTTCAATGATTACTAAATCCCCTTAAAGTCCACAATATTCCCTCAAATCCCGGGGAAAATGATTACTTCCCTGCAGAGTTGGTCCGTACGGACCTCTTTGCATGCAAGATGGTCCGTACGGACCTTATTGCTCAGGGAACACCATCATTCCAGAATATTCTCCATCATTGCAGATTCCCTCAAATCGAGGAAATCCAAAATTCTGGATAACCAAGAAGGTCCGTACGGACCTCTTTGCTCCGAAATTTTTACTATAAATAGAGGGCTCCCCCTCCTCATTTTTACACACCTCCCTCTTCTCTCTTCCTCCCTTAGCCTTCCTCGGCTCCCCTCTAAGTCCTCTCGAGGCACTCCCGGCCCCTTTCGGATCCTTCCGAGGCCTTCCGAGCTCCCTTGTGGTGCTCAGAAGCCTCCCGAGCGCTCCCGAGACGCTCCGCGCTGCCCGAGGCACTCTCGAGGTACTACGAGGCCCCTCGTGGTACTCAGAGGCCTTGCCTGGTCTTTCCACGGTGTCCGGCTCTTTCCGAGTCAAACCGACGATCCCAAACCACGCCGAAACTCTGCCCGAGTGACTCCTGCCACCACAACGCACGCCGAACCTGCCCGAGTGATCCCGACGATCCCCACGCACGCCGAACCTGCGCCGAACGCAGCCTACAACCTCAACTCACGCCGAAACTGCGTCCGCGGACAACCGGCATCTCCCGAAGCAATCCCGATCCGTAGGAACGCTACTCCGACCTCAAACACTATTCCCCGGCGGAAGACGGACACGAACCAACATTGGTAAGGCTTCCTTCCTATACTATTTCAATACATTTCCATACATAGCATACAATGTAGACATCCGATCTGACATGCATTTTTAAAAGCACACACACACACACAACATTTAAAGGATATTAGGGGTATCAGAAAGACTCGTTTTACGAGGCTACTCGGGTGAGCTCTAATATTCTAATATTCTCTTCCCGGGAGTCATCTGACCTCCGAACTCAAAATCTCATCACACAAAAAACAGTTTAAAATTATCTTTAAGCGATGCCCTTTTTCAATGTTTTGGGCTTAATAAAAACGGCGTGGCGACTCTACAAATGCGAAAACAAACGGCGAGACACCTCCGACGCGAAAGATGCCAGATGGCGGGGCCGCGAGGCCTGCTCGGAGCCGGGTAATTTCAGTTGGCGACTCTGCTGGGGAAATTTTGTTTTAAAAACTTTTAAACAAAACAAAAGATTTTTAAAACGATGATGAGGGTCAAACTTTCATTTTACCCCTTCCTTTAAGCATTGTGTGTGTGTGCACGTGCTTCGTTTTTATTTTACAAAAAAATAAAAATACAAAAAAAATGCATCAATATACATACGTGCATACATTTAAAATTCTTCAAAAATTTCTATTTTACTCGAGAAAAAGAATTTTAGAGACCGCACACTACGCGCACTTCTTGCCTCGGTTACACCGCACTCTACTCACTCTTTGCCTCGGTTACACCGCACACTACGCGCCTTCTTTGCCTCGGATACACCGCACACTACAACCCTTAAACCGGAGTGGTCTCGGTTGCGATCCGTTAGGTCTTCCTAGGCCTCTTGGGCGCGCACGGGATCATTCCAAACATCCCATCCTAGCCAAGCGTCAACCACACGTTTGAGTCTTGAGTCACACTCTGTCCCGGACTCGGTTGGTTTTTACCCGGTCCGTGTCATACGGCTGGATACATATACCATGCCGGCCATTTTACGAGTCAAGGCTCGGAACTCAAGATCCCTTGCGCAAGCAAAGCGATGAAAGGTCATGCTAAAATCTTGACACGATCTTGATTTCGAAGCTACACCTGAACGATGTTCCGTCCGGATATACATCCATGCTCGCATGACACCATGTCATCACGCCTTTGATACGTCGGCCATGACGATATGACCCGGCTAACGCCTAACGTCACGAGATCCCTTGCGCAAGGAAGGTAAAGAGAAGGTCATGCCGAACTCTTGACACGATCTTGACTCGGTGGCCGGCTCGGTTCACTATTCACATGGCTAACGCATCAAAACGAACATGACGAGGCTCGGTCCTTAGGTTCGATTTTTCTTTTAGGCCGGTGGAAACCGCTTGCACTATAGGACCCTCGCACAGGGTGTCCACCCTGGGATGTCGAAATACGGGTGCAAAACGAGGGGCTTATAGCCGCACGGATGGTCTCCGGCGACCCAGGATCTAGCATAGTTGCGAAAAAGAAGAGCAATCTTTTCCAACCTACCTAGGATTCTGAGAAAACATGTTTTAAGTAAATTAAAACAACAAAAAAAAAATCAAAAATCAAAAAAATAAAAGAAACGGAAACCGCATGCCACGTGAGCTTTCCCCCTTTTATCCCGTTAGGCCATTCCCATGTCTAAACCTTGCCCATCACCCCCTCCAGCTAACAGAGAGTGGTCGAGAGTACCGGGAACCCGTCTCCCGGTGTCAAAACGACAAGGTCCTACCTCCTTCCCGGCTCTGTCACCAGGACAGTCCGTCAATTCCTCATGGCCAAGTCAGTGGATAACAACGATGAGAACGGGACCTTACCCCCAAGAAATTTCCCAACATTGGAAGAAGTTTGGCAGGTCCTCATGGCTATTGAGAAACGTCAAGGTGAGCAACAAGCCTGGATCGAAGGTGCCATGCACCACTTCGGAACCTTAGCTACGCTGACTACACGGGGCTTCCCAAGCCATGGCTGCTCCTCTGACCTCTAACATCTCTCATTGTCTCCCGAGAAGTCAACACTGTTACCCTCGTACGAGCCATGCGGTTATGACGTAAGGCCACAAGACCTTCCCGAGGAAAGCTTGCCCATCCGGCCTCACGAGGTCCCGGTACCACCGCCGAACAACGAACACATGCGGTGGGACGTCTGCGATTGCGGTGCTTGTGCGGAAATGGAATTCCGGGATGCAATGAACGAGGGCCGTCCTCGACGAAAGAAGAAGCTATCTTCTCGACAAAAGCTGAAAAAGAGGTATGAATCTGGTGATCCACGGTCGGAACCCTTGGAGAACCCTCGGGAAAGTTTGACTACTATGTCATCTACTCGACAAATCTCCCCGGCCTAGTTACGCACGGGGCCACGGCAATGTTTGCTCCATGATCATTTGGGACGAGCCGCACCGCCACCGAAGGCCCGAAGGTCGAGATAATCCAACCCCTGTCTTGGGAAGATCTCAAAGCCACTATTGATGCTTCGGTAAAAGCCATGACGGTGAACGGGTTGAAATGCGCGATGCGGCCTTACGCCAATCGAGGCTCCTCCCACTCCGAAACGGGAGAGACAAGCAAAACCATAAGTCCAGAGGTGAATGTTACGACACGTTCGGTCAAATCCCGATGAATCCTCCACGGACGAGACAAAAGGCCGGCCATACACGAGCCACGAATTGAAAAGGGGCCCTACGCCAAAGAAGGTGAAACCTTGGACCCAAAGGTTGAAGATCTGTCTTGACACGGCTTCAGCGCACTCGAGGCTAACATCTCGCTCTGGTCCTTACTCACTTCATCTTACCCGCACAAGCTCAAGTTGGAAGAAAGCACGGCCCGAGACCATGGTTCCCATCACGGTGACACACGATGAAGCGGTTCGAGATGATTGGCAACGTCAATTACGGCAATATCATCACCTTCACGAGCTCGATCTTCCAAAATTTGGGGCGACCACAACGAGCCTCTCTACATGCGGTTCGGCGGGACGAGCGCCGTCTCCCTCGGGTGTTGGTAGATGGGGGATCATCCATGAACGTCCTTCCGGCCAAAATGATGGATTTGCTAGGGATCAAGCAAGCGATCTAAAACCCTCGACTCGAGCAATCAAGGCATACGACTCAACATCCCGCCGATCTTGGGAATAGCCACCTTGAACCTTGTGGTTTGGAAAACAAATGGTCCCACGGATTTCCAAGTCATCGACATCCCGATCACATTCACTTTGCCATTTTGGGACGCCCTTGGCTACATCGGATCAATGGGGTGGCATCTACTCTCCATCGGTGCGTAAAGTTCGTCCAAGGAACAGATCTTACCATCATCTACGGAGATAGCATAGTCAACGAAAGGACCGAAACAAACGGCGTCCGGTCTTAGAAATCAAACCCGACGATGATGGCATGATGCTAACGGGGTTCACCATCGAAAGCCCAGGCCCAAGTGTGCCACATAGACACTGCCTTTGATTTGGGACAAGATCCCTCCCCGATGAAAATGATGAAGCACATGAACTACATCCGGGGCTCGGTTTGGGAAAACGCCATCGGGGCACTCAACGGATCATCAATATCAAAGAACGAGAATACCCTGCACGGCACAGGATACTCTCCTACTCCCGAACACATTGCGGAGGACAAGCGAGGCTGCGCAGCGCTCCACGAGATAACAAAAGAGGCTTGCACGCAATCTCAGATCTTCGTCCTTACGGCTTCGACATGACCAAGTACTTCACAAGGAAGGCCGGCAACTTGGAAGAAGATCCGAGAAAAGGGAACAGAGGCGATCGGCGCCAAACAAAGGCGGCCGACAACCATGGACAAGCTCAGCGAGAACCTGGCAAGATTCGGAGGCCTCAAGCCAAATCTGTCCGAAGAGCATTCCTCGACACACCGCCCCTGTAGGGATCCACAACCACCACTATTCACAATGAATTTTGGTTCAAGAAAACCCCCTCTTTGGCGGAAGAACTCGAAAAACTCTCTGTCAACACTCACGCCTTCAACAAGCGGGACGAGTGCATTCGAGCTAGTAATGCCCAAGACAAAAGCAAGAGACTCCGCGAGACGATGCTTGGGACGAACATTGCTACACTGCTCTTCAAAGAAGAAATCGAGATGCCGGATCTAATCGATTTTGTTTCGATAACTCTGTGATAGCAATGATCGGGAACGGTGACATAAAGCCTTTCAAGCCCCATCTCCTATCAAGCTCATTGCCACTCAATAAGCTGGGCCACATTCTCCGGACCTAGCCCGGCCAAAAGGACATGATCGAACAACTTGGTCGACCCCTCGAGTCCTAGAGTCTAGTGTCAAAACTCATCTGAGTCCATTAGCTTTGAATTTGAGTCTCTCGAGTCATCGATGGCCTCACGCCGAAGATTACGAACTCATTGCCAATAATGTATTCCCGTATGCTCTTAATGAATGCTTCGATCTTTCGAGTATCCTCTCATTGCATCTTTAACAAGCGATAAATTAACTAACACACAAACGAGTTAATAACGATTCACTTGATAAAGAAGCGAGACACATTAAACGAACAATACATTAAGCACATCTTTAAGCATGTTGTCAAACGAGAGAAAAACCGGGCCCAAGCTGCCGAGGAGGTTTTAACCAAAGTGAATTTGGGAGCTATTTGAAGAGCCAAAAGAGACGCAAATCGGAAGTTTCTTCAGGCACGAGCAAGACGCATTGGCTTGCCTTTGCTTTCGAAAGAGTTCGTGGACGTGTTCGCTTGGTCTTACCGAGACATGCCGGATTAGATCCTAACATTGTAGAGCACCGGATCCCTTGAATCCCGAGGCTAAGCCCATCAAGCAAAAGCTACGCCGAATCAAGCCGAGAATGGTCTTTACAAGTCAAAGAGGAGATCGAAAAAATGCTCCGCGTCGGCTTCATCGGGGTGATCGAGTACCCCACGTGGCTCTCCAATATCGTCACGGTCACCAAGGCCAATGGAAAAGTCTGTTGTTGCGTGGACTTTCGAGATCTCAACAAAGCAAGTCCCAAGGACGATTTTCCACTACCCAACATCGACATGTTGGTAGACACTCTGACCAATTTCGAAGTCAAGTCCTTCGTGGACGGTTTTGCCGGTTACAATCGAGATCAAGATGGCCGAAGAAGACCAAGAAAAGACGGCTTTCACAACCCACTGGGAACCTCTTGCTACACGGTAATGCCGTTCGGACTAAAGAACGGCTGGGGCTACCTACCAACGGGCGGCAACCGCCCTCTTCCACGATATGATCCACAAAGAGATCGAAGTGTACGTCGATGACATGATCGTTCACTCAAAGGGATCGGACGGACAACACCTCATGAACTGAGAAAATTCTTCAATCGCCTCAGAAAACACTCAATGAGGCTTAACCACGCCAAATGCACATTTGGGGTTAGCCGAGGCAAGGTTTTGGGATACATGGTCACCGAGAGAGGCATCGAGGTGGATCCTCAAAAGATCAAAGCTATCATCGAAATGAGACCACCGCAAACTCGGACGAGAGGTGAAAAGCTTCATGGGCCGCTGCAATATATCGGCCGCTTCGTCAACCAATTGACCTCTATGTGCGAGCCAATCTTCAAGGCGATGAAGAAGAACGCCGACATCGAATGGAACTCGGAATGCCAAGATGCCTTTGAAAAAATAAAAGCATACCTTGTGAGTCCTCCGATTCTCTGTCCTCCCCACGAGGAAAAGCCCTTTGTTGCTATACCTAGCGTGGCCAGACACCGCGGTTGGAGCCATGCTCTGTCAAGAAAAGAAGGAGTCACGGGTCGAAAACGCCATCTACTTCGTCGGTCGAAAGTTTCAAGGCGGCGAACTCAATTACTCGGCCCTCGAGAAAACTGCGCGGCTACGGTATGGGTTGTCGGGAAACTACGGCACTACATGCGGTCGCACACGGTACACTTGGTTTCCAAAATGGACCCGGTCAAGTACCTCTTCGACAAACCATCTCTGTCAATGAGGCTCGCCAAATGGTCTTTCTTCCTGGCGGAATTTGACATCAAGTACGTAAACCAAAAGTCAATCGGGGACGGGCCATGGTGAACAAGCGGTGATTTCCCAGCCGACGAGGCTCGAGGCCACGAACCACAATTTCCAGAGACGAGGGAATCTTCGCAATCGAAGCGAAAACCGATGGCAAGCTTGTTCTTTGACGGAGCGGCCAACCAAAAGGGAAACGGCATCGGTATGCTCTTGGTGGATCCCAGGGCGAGCACACCCCAATTGCTATAAAGCTCAATTTCGAGGTAACCAACAATGCCGCCGAATATGAAGCTGCTTATTCTTGGACTACAAGCCGCACTCGAGAGGAATGTCCGAAACTTCGAAGTTTATGGGGACTCGGCCTTGATCATCAACCAAGTCTCCAACAAGTGGAAAACCATAGACCGGGCTTGCAAAAATACCATGCTGCATAGAGGACCTCATCACACAATTCGAAGAGGTCACCTTCCATTACTTGCCAAGAGACCGAAACGAGGTTTGCGGATGCCTTAGCCACCTTGGCTTCCCTTGTGGAAATCCACGAAGGAAAAGCAATCAAACCCTTCAAAGTCGGACGAAAGGAAATTCACACTCTTGTTGTGAGATCGAACCGAGAACCTAAGCCGTCAATGAGCCATGGTATAACGGATCTTCCAATACCTCAAGAACGGAAACCACCTTCATGAACAAGGAAGACCCACACAGAAGGGGTCAAAACCAAGAGCATCATGGCCCTAAAACGCCTGGCCTCTCACTTCGTCATCCTCGGGGACATGTTATACAAGAAACGCTACCATGGGCCACTCCTACGCTGCATCAGCCAAGAAGAAGCAAGCAAGTTCATGAACGAAGTCCACAATGGGGCTTGCGGTCCCCACATGAACGCCAGCCACGATGCAAATCATTCTCGGGATGGGCTACTCTTGGATCTCCGTGGAGGCGGATTGCATCCACTTTGTCAGAAGGCTGCGACAAGTGCCAACGGTTCTCCAACCTCAATCATCTACCGCCCCACGATCTCTCTTGCATGACTACACCTTGGCCCTTTGCCACTTGGGAATTGACGTCATCGGGAAAATCGCTCCGCCCGGGCGGCAACGGTCACGAGTTCAATCTTAGTAGCCATCGACTACTTCACCAAATGGGTCGAAGCCAAGTCCTACAAGGTACTCACCTCCAAGAAGGTCGCGCATTTCCTCAAGGAAAACATCATCTGCCGATACGGCATCCCAAATGAGGTCATATCGGACAACGGCTCACACTTCGAAGGGAATTCGACGAGGCTGGCGGCTGAATTCAAGATCACACGTCACAAATCTTCTCCCTACCGGCCACAAACAAACGGCGCCGTGGAAGCGGCAAACAAAACCCTCGAACGGATCATCCGAAAAATGACCACCCGAGGACGAGATTGGCAGAAGCTGCACCTTGCACTTTGGGGCTACCGCACATCGGTCGAAACAGCCACGGGAGAAACCCCATTTGCCACGACATACGGGATGGAAGCAGTCCTTCCCATCGAGCTAGAAATTCCCTCACTCAGAGTCTTTTTGGAAAATGACATCAACGAAGTCGAATGGCTCGGCCGACATGACGAATTGGCTACGCTAGACGAGCGACGACTAAAGGCCATGGAACACGTCCGAGCCTATCAAGCGGGATGGCTAGAGCTTTCGACAAGAAAGTCAAATCCCGAGACATCGGGGAAGGTGACCTTGTACTCAAAGAAAAGCCTCCCGCTCGAACCAACCCAGCTGGGAAAATGGGAACCCACGTGGATCGGCCCTTTCGTGGTTGAAAGATCTTCTCGGAGGCGCCATGAAGCTAACGGACCTAGACGGCAATCCCTTCATGAATCCGGTCAACGGAAGCAAACTTCGCGAGATACTTCGCACGAAGAAGAACAGCTGTGCATCTCTTGGCACTCCATGTAGTGTCGAACTACGCGGACTGAGCCCTCTAGTCAGGAGACGTAGGCAACCTTAATTGGTCCGGTCTAAAAATACACAAAAAAGTCAAAAGTTTGAATGTCAATCAAGACCTCCATCAAGCTACGCACTTTTCAAGAACACGCCCCGGCGGTCACCTTGACCAAGTCAAACGACGGCGGCAACATCAAAGGACATCAGGGTCGCTCGGCATCAAGCGGCGACTCGTATGCGCTTCCAAGCCGGGGGCTTGTCTTCGCCCTCACGCGCTTCAAAAAAAAAAAAAAAAAAAGAGCTCGAGCAAGGGCTCACAAAAAAAAAAAAAAAAAAAAAGAGCTCGAGCAAGGGCTCACAAAAAAAAAAAAATAAAACAAAAGAAGCTCAAGCGAAGGCTGCGAAATTGAGGTCAAGAGCCCGGCGCCAACAAGAGGCAAGGAAGCTACGAAAAAGACCGTCAAAACGACTTGTCGGGAGCATTCAACCTCTCGGCCAAGCACAAAGCCTCGGCAAAGGGGATTGCCGTCGGGGCCCAGGCGCTTCGGTCCGCGAATGCAACGAAAAGTCCAAAGATGGACGCCGACAAAGTGCACAACGAAGCAAAGGCAAACAAGAGATCTTGCGTCTCGACAAAGCTTTAAAAGTAAATCACAAATCACTAACGGTTACAACATTTCTTGATGAGTTCAAGCACGGTCTACTCTCAAGTTCACAACATGCTAAAAGACAACTTAATACATTTAACTAATAATGTGTTTGCAATGCAATGAATGGATACCTAGGAGGTCATTCCGCGCCATCTGCGCTTGTCCCCTCGCCATTCTTTCCTTTCTTCCCTCGTCCCCGGCGAGTCTTCTTTCGCTTCACGTGAACCAACTCTGCGTCTCTCGGTCAGAGATGCGGGGTCCTCCCAGTAGAGTCAAACAATCCGGTAGCTCTCGGGGCTTCATTCGCCGTGCTTCGGCTCGGATCTCCTCCTGCGAGTGCGTAAAGAGGACCTCTCCTGTCGGTCGGTCAACTCTAGTCTCGTAGTCAAACAAAGTGTCTCCCGTCACATCGAAGGGTCGAGACCCGGGCTTCGGCACTCCTAAGGCAATAGCTGCTACGGCAGCGGGTCCCAGAATCGCTGCACGCACGCTCTCCAAGACCACTTGGGGCCCTGACACATCTTTGCTCATACCGGGCCGGATGCGAGTCGTCAATACAACGCTCCCAGACGTCTAAGGAGTACCACGGGAGGGAAAGCGGAATACTTCCATACCCTCGAGAAAATACAAGAAGGCACTGGAAGCTGCCATACAAAGAGGAACTACCTCCGCGGTAGCAAGGTCATCCCGGCCCAACAAAGGCTCTGCTTCATCCCAAGCTGCCGGGAAACAAGCGACGGAATATAGAAGGAGGACCAAGACAAACACGGAACTACGACAACGTAGGACCCTTCTGCAAGATCCTCCTGGTCTCGATCCTCCGGTGCGGAACCCACCGGCGGATCGATGCGTACCAAGTGTGCCATCCATCTCTCCCGGGCGGGTGATCCATATCTAACACAAGAGGTCGGCGAGCAAATGACCACGGGCTAAACGACGTCGGAGCCTCGGGCATGGCTGAAGTCTCTCTCGCGGCCACAAGGTGAGCAAGCGGGGCTTCCCCCTCTCATAAAACGATCCCCGGTCGCCGGACGGTCGATACCATGAAGAGTCTCCCCCGGCACCAACGGGACAATATCCTCTCCGGCTCTGCGGTGCCCTACCACATCTAGCAAGCGCCATCACAAATGCGAGGCCGGCCCGGAAAAGCGTCGCCATCACGCACAAGGCAAATACATCCCAAGAGACGTCACTCTCATCATCAACCATGAACCGCTCAGGCGGCTCGAAATGTCGATATGACCCGAATCAAGGATCATGCCTGCACTTCTCCCAACGAAGTACGAAGAAAGCCTGCAAGCTTCACGCTCGCAGCACCACCACCAATCAAAGGAAGTGAGATGGCCTCCACCTCTGGTCCTCCAATCAAAGCCCGAAAATCCTCAAAGGTGGGCACCATTTCATTGTAGGAGAAACGGTACACGTGCCTCCTAACATCCCGAACTTCGCGGCGGCCCCGCAACAAATCCCAATCGGGAACCAACTCCTTAAAAGACCAAAGCCGAGCAAAGACGAAACCTTACCTCGAAAGCCCGTCTACGATGCCTCATACGGCGCCGCATCCACGTTTTCATTTGCTCGAGGAAGTGTGCTTGCCTCTCTGCGAAAGCCTCGGCAAAATTCTAGGGACGTACGAAGAATCCATGGCAAAAATGGAGGTTCCTAGAGAAAATGGGGAAGAAAGCTCGAAAATGGCTGCAAATGGGGAAATGAGGAAGAACCGGAGCTTTGGAAAGCATTTATGTCCTTCCCAAAAGCAAGGTTGGTCCGTACGGACCTCTTTGCATGCTAAGTATGTCCGTACGGACCTCCTTGCAAAGCAGAACCCATTTCCCGGACAAAGCGGTACAAAACCCTTTGTCCTCGGCAAAACCTTGCTCCAAAGCGCCCAGCAACGGCCAAAGCCATTCCCGGCAAACAAACACTACCCACAAACACACTCTCGGCTCACGTGGCATGTACAAAATAAAAAATAATAATAGCAACAATTTCTAGGACAAATCCAGGGAATCACAAAAAATGACATTACATCTTAAAATAAAATCTTGTTTGCCATGCAAATACATGTGTTTTATTACAGTACCAAAAATGTCTGTTGCTAAACAAAAAA
Source organism: Adenophora triphylla var. japonica (assembly GCA_022495995.1). NCBI lineage: Eukaryota > Viridiplantae > Streptophyta > Magnoliopsida > Asterales > Campanulaceae > Adenophora > Adenophora triphylla. The sequence goes on along the minus strand of JAFEMH010004216.1, from coordinate 4,250 downwards.
AAAGAGGGATATGAAAAGAGGGAAAGCAAATGAATACTAATCGGAATCCTCGGCATCATCATCCTCGCCAAGGTCCTCCAAAGAAAAGTCGGGCATCCCGGCGAACTCGCCCGTCACATCCTCGTCGTCGGAATACAGAGGCACCGCGGAGGCTCCCACGAAAAGTACTCGGAAGGATCAAATCCGGCGAAAGGATCAAAGAAAGAAGGCTGCGAGGAACCCTCACCTGTGCGCCGTGCGGAGGCATGAGCGATAAAGGGCTGCTCCCTCGAAGGCCTGCGGCTCCCGAAGATGTCCGGCATCCATGCTATGCCGCCCCCTCAGGTCCCTCTGGCTGCGGCTCAGGCTCGGCTCTAGGCGGAGGAACGTCCTGAGAATGCCTCGAAGGCATAGGCTCGTGCGGCGGCACACGACGCGAGGCCGGCGGGACACCTTCGACGCCATCTTCTTAGCGAAGGAGCGCGTCGCCACGTAGCGGCGAGTCGGCATATCGTAGGCTCTCCCGGGACTGCGCGACAAGAAGCCAAGGAAACGCTCATCAAATGCGGTTATACTCGACAACAAAAAGAAAAATGCGAGAGAAAAGATGCCAAGATGGAAAAGAGTCGGCACACTCACCGTCTGTCGGGATCCGCTCGGTATGCGGCGGGAGCACTGCTCGGGAGCAGGTACGAGACACCCTCCTCCTCGATCCGTCCCGCGGACGTACGTGAAATCCGGTCCGGCATCGGAACCTGCAGGGGAGCTGCGGGCCGGCCTCTCTCTCCGCGCCCGATTACTGCGGCGTCCTCGGCTTCCTCCTCACGAAGGCCCGTACTCCTCTCCATATAAAATGAACTCCTCGGCGCCGAGCACCGCCAAGGTACCTCTCGAAGTCAAGCACGTCCATGTCCGGGAATCAAGCATCCCGAAGGGAGGGTCCCTCGGAGCCACGGGAAGCACAGGGGCCATCTTTGCCCGGAAGACCCGCTCCCCGGATACATGACATCACAAGTCGAGCCCCGCGGCATCTTCCGCCCTTTGTCGCCTCGGGAGCCCCCTCGAACTCATCTCCCTCATGCAGAGTCCACGGGAACAAGACAAACCCCTCACGGCTATCTCTCTCCAGACGCTCCTGCACATCCCGTGGCGATGGTGAGCTTCCCATTTGGTCCTCCTCTTCCTCGCCGTACGAGCCCGGCCCGGCATAGCGAGTGCGCGGCAACGGCCCAGGATCTCTATCCACGGGAAGCCTTGGAAAACCTCATAAAACCACACTGTGACAAAAACGAGAGAAGGCTCGGTGCAAAAGACAACGGAGAAAAGACAAGTTGCTAAATCAAAAAAAAAAAAACTGGCAATAAACTCATACCTCGAGCAAAAGTCAAAGCAGGGCCAGCAGAGCGGCCACCCCGGCTAAACCGGTCCAGGAGAAGTAGAGCTCGGCCAAGCTGCCTCGCCCCAAGCAATGTCGCGAGACCCTATCCAGGTCAATCAAGCTCTCCAAGCGAGCAAAGGGAGGCTGCGGTCGCGTGGTTCGAGAACAAAGTCTCGGACGGTGCATACCACAAGAAGGAGCGCGCCAAGCTGCTCCGTGTCACACTGGCCGGTACCCGGATGTAGGCCCAATGCGCCGTGATCCTCATCTCACGTCGCTATACGGCATCCCCGAGGCCCCTGCGAGGACGAGGCTCAAAGCCCGGCGGCTCGGTCGGCACATCATCGGAGATCATGTCTCTCCACCTCAGGCCCTCCTTTGAAGGAGAGCCGGTAATCGCGGCAAAATCGGTGGGCGTCACTTTGTCACCTCGCCCCGGCTCGGGTGGAAGGTGTGGGTGGTATCCCACCAATACTCGGATAAACCCGGGAAGACACTCTTGTTCTTCCTCGTGTCGAACACTCCGGCCCGGGTTCTCAGCGAACACACCTAGGCCGAAGCATAAACCGGCCTCAGGGGACTCGGCCTACCGTCCACGGAAATATCGGGCATCCATCATTGCCATAGCTCCACAACGGCCTCGAGCGATCCCGAGTCTTCATCCTCTTGGCCTTCCCGGCCATAAGCCCCGCATCCTGCGAGGTAAACACGGCAAGGTACGTCAATCACGGTACTTAATATAAAGGCACATATAACCCGTCACAAAACACGGCACATATTGCACATAATTTTCACATACATTATACATATAATTTTTCCATGTAACCCGTCACAAAACACGGCACACAATGCACATATTTCTCACATATAATGCACATATAATGCACATAATTTTCACATATATCATGCATATAATTTTTCCAATAAAGTCAGTCACAAAAACACGGCACACACTGTACACATTTTCTCAAAAGAAAAAAAGGGGGGGGGGGGTTAAACCCTACACGACACATTTTCAAAAAGAAATCCGTCCCAACACGGCACATATTGCACATATTTTCCCCACAGAGTCCGTCACCCAAAAACATGGCACACACGGCACGACACATATGCATAACACATTTTTCAAAAAAAAAAAAATCCGTCCCTACACGGCACACACTTTCACATATAACCCGTCACAAAACACGGCACGTGTCACATTTTTTTTCACAAAAATTATCACTACACGATAATTTTTCTCACAATGTACATACATAAATAGCATTAGGTACAAAACACCAAAGCATGCAATTCACTAGATAGGCACTTTATTTTCACAAATAAGAGCTAATCTACACATTTCTGCACAAAATACACATACCCACAATTTTTACATGTCCATTTTCAACAATTCATCAAGAATTTCACAAAAAGGCATAAAATAATAACAAAAAAATTCAAAAATGCGAAAAACTAAAACCTAGTTCTAGCATTCAAAAATTCGACGAGGGAATCAAAACGGAGCAGATTTCTTACCTCCCAGACGTTCATGGAGCGACGATTGTGCACCTCCGGATTCGGATACAAAACATCCGGGTTCTTCGAAAGATGGAACGAACGAAATCCAATTCCTTTGGAGCTCCATCCGTTGCTCGACCACTTCTTGGCTGCGTTGACGACGACTCCTTCGAGATCCTTCCGCCATTGCAAGCAATTCAAGCAAAAATGGAAGATTTTGGTTACAAAATGGAGGTTTTCCTCTCTCTCTCTCTCGCTGGTTCACGCTGGAAGAAGAAGTGAAAGGGAGCCTCGGTCATTTAACCCGGTCAAAACACAGGAGCTGTAAAAAACCAAAGTGGTCCGTACGGACCTCTTTGCAACCAGGTTGGTCCGTACGGACCTCTTTGCAAGGGTGGCCAAATTACTTTCCTGCCTTACTTATAATCTTTGCCCCCAGGCTGTCCTGAGGCCTTTTCCAGCAAATCCAAGTGCAGAATGGTCCCTAACCCTTCAATTCAACCACCGGCCGTCAGCGTAAGACCGGTCCTCGCCCACTTCAACGGCAATTCAACCACCGGCCATCAGCGTAAGACCGGTCCTCGCCCACTTCAACGGCAATTCAACCCCCGGCCGTCAGCGTAAGACCGGTCCTCGCCCACTCCAACGGCAATTCAACCACCGGCCGTCAGCGTAAGACCGGTCCTCGCCCGCTTCAGCGGCAATTCAACCACCGGCCGTCGGCGTAAGACCAGGTCCTCGCCCACTTCAGCGGCAATTCAACCACCGGCCGTCGGCGTAAGACCGGTCCTCGCCCGCTCAGCGGCAATTCAACCACCGGCCGTCAGCGTAAGACCGGTCCTCGCCCACTTCAACGGCAATTCAATCCCCGGCCGTCAGCGTAAGACCGGTCCTCGCCCACTTCAACGGCAATTCAACCACCGGCCATCAGCGTAAGACCGGACCTCGCCCACTTCAACGGCAATTCAACCACCGGCTGTCAGCGTAAGACCGGTCCTCGCCACGGCAATTCACCCGCAGGCCGCGTAAGACCGGTCCTCGCCCGCTCAGCGGCAATTCAACCCGGCCGTCAGCGTAAGACCGGTCCCTCGCCACAGCAGCGATTCAATCCCGGCCCGTCGCGTAATTGACCACTCGCCCGGCTCAACGGCAATTCCAACCACGGCCGTCAGCGTAAGACCCGGTCCTCGCCCGCCCAGCGGCAATTCAACACGAGACGACACCTCGAGGTCAGCGAATCCCAAGGAAAAGACGCCTCCCGGCGGAGGCAAAGCAGGGCCCTACGGGCGTCGAGGTCAGGATTCGAGGCAGTCACGCACTTCGCCACGGACGGCAAGCGGCCGAGCCCAAAGTGGCCCGAGCTCCTCCCGACAAGTCGAGGAAGTCATACAAG